>NXFV01001304.1:0-16645 GCA_002803225.1 Gamarada debralockiae | reverse complement strand
ACTAGTATTAAGATAGGCTAGGGATTAAGTAAAGAAAATAGATTTAATTGTTAAGGTTTTAGAAATTCTAGAGTTTTAGAAAAGGGGCTAATAAACCTTAGTCTCTTTATACTTACTAATATAGTTATTGATTTTGTATTAGACAAAGAGAATTAAGTTACTTTTAAAGAAGAAGACTTATATAAAGTACTAAAGGACTAGTTCCTAGGACTTAGATTCTTAAAAAAAGATAGTATATTAATATGCTTTCGTTTAAATCCACTAGTAAATCGAATATATAAAGTAAGCTAAGGGAAGTCAAAAGCTTAAGTAGAGATAATAAAGATAAAGGAAATCTTAAAGGATATAAAGGGATTAAAGTTAACAAAAGAATAGATTCTAAATTAAGTTATTATTAATATTATATATAAACTAAAGTCCAAGAAAGTTTAACTAATTAATAAGAATAATAGAACTAGAGATATCCTTAGAGGAAAGCTAAATTAGTATAAACAGTCGTTTGTAAGAGATACTCCTTAAGAATATATTAGCTAATTCAAGGAATATTTATTACCTTAGAAAGTAGTGATTATACAAGGGTCTTAGCTAATACTAGAACAGATTAAGAAGCTTAATATTAAAGACTAGCTTTAGCTAAAAAAGAAAGAAATACTAATTAAGATACTAGTTAATTATAAAGTAGCAATTACGTTTAACTAAACCGAAAGCTCCTAGATTTATAAAGATATTAGCTCTCTAGTTATTATCAAGACAGTAAAATACTAAGTATAGTAGGAACTAAGCTTCCTTATTCTAAGAGCTCTTATTCCAGCTATTCTAGAAATCTTATAAGATTATCTTAAGCGGGGAGTACTTAAATACTATAATAAACTATATTAAAATCTATAGTTTTTAGTTACTAAGAAAACCCCTAGGATATATTAACTTATTAATACTACAATAAAGCTTAATTTAATAATACTAAAAGACATAAATCTACCTCCCTTAGTAGATAAATTTTTAGAAAAATTTACTAGGTATATAGTTACTTTATTAATTAACTTCTTTTTTAGATATAACTAGCTTATTCTTATACCTAAATATAAAGATATAACTACTTTTACTACTCTATTAGGACTACTTTAGATAATAACCCTACTTTAAAGAGTAACTAACTTAATTGCCTAGTTTATATATATAGTAATAAGGATTCTTAATAAGCTATTTCTAACTATTATAATATCTTTCTTAAATAATATTAGAATTAAGGGGCCCTATATAACCTATAAGAATAAAGAAATCCTTCCTAAAGTTAAAAGATATATATTTAAATATATTTAGAAATTAAATAAGACTATAGACTAAATCAAGTGTATAGGAGCTTATATTAGGGCTAAATTATAGTTCTATTACAATAGGATAAATATTATTAAATTTATTTATAAGTATAATAGTTAGACCCCTACTACTTCGAAAGTAATTAAGATATTAAAGTAGCTACCTTACTAGAATATTACTAAAGGAAAAGTATTTATTAGAGTTTATATTTATTACTAGATTTAAATCAAGGATTTTATTATTATTATTATTTTAATCTACTAGCTATTCAAGAAGAGTATTAAGTAGAATTAAAGTACTAAGTAAGACTAAGCTATAGATACCCTTAAGACTATACTTACTATTACTCTAGTATTATATAAAATCCAATATAGACTAGGATAGGGTGAGATCTATATTAAGGTAGATATAAGTCTTAAAGGATAAAAAGGTATTATAGGATAATTTAATAAAGATAGTAATTAAAGGGTTTCTTGATATAAATTAGAACTCTAGAATAAGATAAAGCGTAACTATAATACTATAAAAAGGGAGTATAAAGAAGTCCTTAAATACCTTTAAAGACTTTAGTATTAGCTATATAAGGTCTACTTTATCTTAGAGACTAATATAGAGGTTCTTATTACTTAGCTTAACTACGCTACTACTAATCTACCTAAAGCTCTTATTACTCGATAGATTATATAGATTTAGATATTTAACTTTAAAGTTTAATATATAAAAGGAAAAATATATATAGCAGCTAATAGACTTTTAAGACAGCCTTAAACAAAGTCTAATAATCTTAATAAGTAATATAAAGAAGGTATTAATAATTAGATTATAGCTAAGTTAGATTATCTTAGAATTTTAGTGATATCTATTAATAAGGCTAATAATAATAATTAAGCCCTAGGATCTAGGCAAGAATTAGTATAGGAAAAGCCTTTAAATAATAAGTACTTAGATTATTTATAGAACCTTACTTAATTTTTAATGATATTAAAGAAGCTTACTAGTATATCTTAAGTGGAATTCTATACTCTCAAACGGGAAGCTACTAAATATAGTATTTAGGACCGACAATTATAAAGGAATACTACTAAAGCCTTCTTACCTAGACTAGTAGTTAATTTTAATAAGTACTATACAAAGTTACTTAAAGCTCTTTATAATAAAGTTAGCTATAAAGGATAAGAAAGTATATATACTAAGCTAGCTACTTAATATTTTTAGAATAAGATATACCTTAATATTAAAGAGTATATAAATAATTATAAAGAGTATTAGTTTAAGTCAAAGACTTGCCTAAAAGAAGCCTTATTTCTAACTTAAGTTAGCTAATTATTTATAGACTTAGCTATTAATGTTATATACCCGCTTAATACTAATAAATATATTAAACTTATTATCTATTAAGATAAGCTTTTTAAATAGCTAAAAGCTCAAGCTCTTTATATTATTACTATTAAGATAATTATAGATTTTATTTAGTAGGAAGTTATATATTAATATAAACTTTTTAGACAAATAACTATTAATAAAAGAGCTAAGTTTAAAAAAAAGGTTATTAAGCTTTTTCGAAGATATAAAGTAAAACGGGTTTAAATATTAGTATATAATACTTAAGTAAATAAGAAGAGTAAAGGAGGATATAAGCTAATCTTAAATATTCTTATAACTCTAATTAATAGTAGTAAGTACAAATAGCCTAGATATTTCTATTTAGTATTATTTGTAAAACGTACTTTGATTTATAGACTAACTAAGTATACCTTATTTTATCTAGTATATAGCTGTAAAGCTATACTACTAATTAAGATAAAGTACTTAACCTAGAAAACCCTTAGCTAAAATAATATTTATATATATAAAAAACTATTAGTTATTCAAGTAAGATAGCTAGAAATATAAGATAAAGATATCCTAGAAGCAATAGCTAAATAAACTCAAAAGTACTAAAAAGGATAAGAGTACTAAAATAAGATATATAATATTTAAAAAGAACCTATTAACGCTAGAGATATTATATTATATTATAATACTTTTATAATAAATTAAGACAAATTAAAGGTAATAAAACTTAACTAAAGATAGCTTAGACTATACTAAGTAATAACTATAGATAGTATAAAGAGAGTTTATATATTAAAAGATATAAATAAGGCTAAGCTAAAAGGAACCTTTTCTAGAAATTAACTAAAGAAGTTTATTAAGTATAATTAATACTTTTAAGCTTTTAATAAAGTAATTATTAATATTAAGAAGAAAGAATAGTAAGTAAAGACTAAAAAAAAAGTCTAAGAACTTAAAAAGGAAAAAGCTTAAGCTAATACCTTAAAACAAAAACTTAAAGAAGTTAAAGAAGATAAAGTAAGAGTTAATAAGCCCTTAGAACAAGAATAAAAAATTATAGTTTAACTACCTAGGATTTTAGAATATAAGAAAATATAATATATTTAGTTCCCTAAAGATTAAAAGTAAGTAAGATAAAAGATAAAGATAATAATAAAAAGACTAAGGAGAATAAAGTATAATAAAGAGTTTAACTAAGTAATAATCTTAATATATACAAGATAATAATATTAACGACTTTAATAAAGAACTTAACTATAAGAGCCTAAAATAGCCTAGTTAAGTAAGACTTGTTTTTAGCTTATTTTTAAGTATAATACTAAAGTACTACACAAAGATAGTCCTCTAAAGAGAACTATTAAGGCAAGAACTTAATTCTATTATACTAAAAACAATATATTACAATGCCCTTAACTTAGTATTAACAAAGAACAAATTCTCTAGTACTAAGAATCTTTGTATATCTAAGCTAATATTAGCTATTTTAGACCTCTTATAATATAAAGAGTATAGTTAAGGACTTAGATACTTAGTAAAAGTAAAAAGGAAAAGCAAAATACTAAATTATAAATAAAATCGAGCCCTTAAGAAAGAAATTAAAAGGGAATTACTTCCCTTAAAAAAAATATAAAAGAAACCTTTTAAAAATAAGAAAGAATATAAAGAGCTATCCCCCTTAGTCTAACATAATTGAATTTTAACTCTATACTAAGAAGACGTACAAGCCTATTAAAAGAGTTTAACGGCTATTCTAAGGGTAGTAGCAATTATCTATCTAATAAGTTAAATAGCTAAATAGCCAAATAGCTAATAAAAACCTATAGAAAGATCTAAGAGACTAGTCCAAGGAAGGAGATTAGTCTAAGGAAGGAAACTAGTCTAGTTTAAGGGGCTAGTCCAACTAGTACAAAATCCAGGGAATCTAAAGTCTAGTCTAGGTATTAGCTAAAGAAGGGGCGCGTATAAAAAGTATATCTATTAGATAGTACTCTAAAGTACAAAAGAGTTTTACTAAACCTAGTTAAATAAGCAACAAGAGCTCAAGCTAATATCAAAAGGCTAATACAAAATAAGCAGCTATAGGACAATATATATAAATACTTGCTTAAGGCGCTAATACTTAATATATATATTTAACTCAAAAGAGTTGATTAATAGCTAATAAAAGGAATAATTAAGGGCTATACTAATAAAGGCAGCGACAAAGGATTTATTTATATTAGTAGAAAGAGATAATAAGGAAAGGACAATAAAAGGTTTTAATAAGATATAGATATATAAAAGGCTAAGGCTTACTATAAGGGAGACTATAACAAGAGCTTAGGAGAGGCGACTTATAACTAAACGTTATATTTTCCCAAAGGAAGTATATTTAAAGAAGTATTTAAGAGGCGTTTAAGTAGTTCTAAGTATATTATTATAAACTAATATCTTATTAAGAGAAAAGGAAAGGAATACTTCTTATTAAAGCCTTTACTTATCTACCTAAGGGTATATATATTTAAAGGAAGAGATCGACTTTTATATATTAAAGTTAATATAATAAAACTAATTCAAGAGAAAGTAATATTAAAGTTATAAAGGGAAGAAAGGAAGGAAAGATAAAGAGTATACTCAAGGATTAAAAAGATTAAAGAGTTCGACTTAAGATAAAGACAAAACTATATATATAGTTAACTTAAAGTCAATTTAAGAAAAAATAAAGAAAAGGGAGGAGTTCTTATTTAAAGGCAGAATTAAAAACAAGGAATATATTCGAGAGTCAAAAGAGTCGAAAAGCTTAATTTAAAGTATAAACAAAGTTATATATATAGTTAGTCTAAAGTTAACCTAAGGGGAAAGAAAAAGAAAAGAAACTTCCTAATGTATCGATTACAAAAGAGACAAAAAGACGTTATAAATCAATAAAAAGAACCTTAAAGAATATTAAATTATTTATATAGCAAAGGAAAGTATAACTTCTAAGGAGATATACTACAACGTCTAAGATCGAAGTAAAGAAGTTAAAGTCTATGTTTAAAACTAATTAGTAATAACAACAAAAAGGAGATACTTAATTAAGTAAAAATAAGGTCAAATCAATAGCAAAAAAAAGGGAATTGGTGTTATTAATAAAGTTAAAGTCGATTATTAAAGTTAATTATAGGTTATCGAAGTTGTTAAAGAGTTAAAGGGAGGTTCAAAAAGCTCTTCCTTTATAAGAATTAAAAGGCAATTATAAGAGCCTAGCGAACTAATTGCAACTCGCTAATATTAATGCCTAATTAAAGATTATTTACTTTGTTTAAAGGGTTTAAAAGTAATAAAGTCGACAATATTAACATTATTAAAGGATAATCATATAATCGTAGTAGTAATTACAAAGGGGATTCTTTTAATAGAGTATTAGAGTATTAGTTCTCTCTTTTATATAATTTTCTATTTGATTTTCTTTTTTTTTTAGTTCTTAAGGGCAAGTACAAATATTAAGGGGGATAAATATAGTAGGGAAATCGGTCACGTTAATGCCAACCTCGCTTAGCTAGATATTACGTGCCAGCCGGGCATATTTTGTCTTTTGCAGCTAGACCTATACATAAATACCTACATATATATTGTAATTATATAACTTGTTTTCTAATGTATTTTTTGTAGTGCATTTAAGTATATGACCTTCGTTTTACATCGTTGTTTTTGTTTTATCCCTCACTAAGAGCACGTGCAATACACAGCGCAATTAGGACGCGCTTATACTTGTATTTCGTTCCTTCTACAATATATATATACTTTAATTTATTATCTTTAAAGTAGTTATAGTTAATTACAAACTTATTAAGAATACTTATATATTATTAGTTAAATATAGGACTAACTCTGTCTTATAAGAGGTTAAGGTTATCTAACTTCTTAGTCTTATAACTCTTATAACTTATACTTATAAATACTAGGAGATTATCTTCTTAGTCTATACTAGAGTCTCCTTAGCTATTTATATCCTTAGGTATAAGTATCTTAGAATAGTGCTAGCGAATTATATATAAGTAAGACCTTAATTAAGTATCTTATAAGGGAGGCATAGACCTAGCTTATTAAAGTTCGTCTTATAAATAAGCCTACTAATCCTTTACCTCTTAGAGTTTTAAGAGTATCTTAGCAGTCTAAAGTAATAAAGTATTTAAGTCTTCCTTAGCCTTATCTTTACTCTTAGGCTTAGGTTTAACTTAGGGGATAGGTCTATTATTTCTAGAAAACATTATAAGAGGAAATTAACTTGTATTTGTATATCTAGAAGATCTAGGTTTAAAGGAGCTATAAGAAAGGGGTATATTAACTATAATACTTAAATCTAGCTTCTTTAGAGGTATTATAAGAAAGTGTTTTAATATTATAATATTATATCTAAGAGTATTATAGTTTTAGTCTCCTCTTTATAAGAGAGTAAAGAACTAGTCTTTTAGTACTTTAATACTATAGTAATAAGTTTGATTTTATAGCTTTTTCAAGTTAATAATAACTTTAGTTTAGTAAGATATTCTAATTCTATCCCTAGAGAGAAAGAGTAAGCTTAGTTTAATATTATAGTACTATATAAAGGCCTTAAGAAGAGTATAATAGGATTATACTAAGACTAGAGAAAACTAAGCTAAGGAGAGAAGGAGAGCTCTAGAGAGAGCTCAAGCTAATATACAAGAGCTATACTAAGCTATACTAGGCAAGCGATAACGCTAAGGTCAAACCTAGAACTATACTAATATTAAGCCCTAGCTTAGTAAATGCAGATAGCTTGAAGGGGTTGATGCCTGAGGCTCGATGTAGGTCTTACAATTGTAAGAACCTCGCTTAGATCACGTGAGGGCCAGCGCCGTCACAGTAATGTGCTATCACTCCACCCTGATGCCACTTGCTTGCCTCTAGTGAGAAGGCTACTGATGTGACTGAGCTCGAATGGCCCTCAAGCGTTTGTAGAGTTATACTCTAATCTACTTGCATTTTCGGTTTCTTCTAGATTTAAGCTGGGATATACTTCTTAAATTTTGCTCGAAACAATACTCTTCTCTAGGGCGAACATAAGGGCTGAACAGTATAGTTAGAGGGGTACCTGTTCAATTACTAATCGGTTATATAGGGCGAATCGCTTAGCATTATAGATAAATACGTATAAATTAGAGCTTTTATTAACCTAAGGACAAGTTAATTAGACTCCTATAATAATAGATAGATAGCTTACTAGAACGTAAGCCTCTAAGGACAATATTACTTGAATCCCTTCTGTGACAGCGCCAGCGTGTCATATGCTACGGCATGCGTCGGCGTTGGGTTGTTACCTATATATAGTAGAATAGCGAATAAGGCTTCTAACCTTATTCTTGTGCCTTTTTGGCCAGCTGGCGTAGGGGTTAAAGCTATTCACACCGCTACTTATGTTTGCTTGGTTTGCATCCGTCACACCTTCTGACGGCTTGCCTATCCACCTAAGTGCCTTAAGCTAGTGTAGTAGATGAGCCTGCAAAAACCTATGAGCTTCCTTGTTGTATATCTGCGAACCACTCCTTTATAGATGCTAGACCCAGTAAAGACATGTATATTGAACTTTATATAGGAGGCATTTCTCAACCAAACTACTCCCAACTTGGCTGGCTTGACTACCAGGAATATGCATTTCGCAAATGTCCTTCTTGAGTATCTGGAATATTAGCCGTATACAGCCAGTAGCTAATATCTGGTGTACCTCCTTCGTATCTACCTAGAAATCCCTATATCGATCTTTGTTGAGGAGGAAGTCGCGAAATAAAGGATAGTATAGGCGGAGAAAACTAGTAATATCCTTTAGAATCTCTAGGATAGCTTATAGTCTCTCGTGAGTCTATATAACCTATATCCTAGAGATACTAATTACCTTTACTAGTAAGACAGCAGGAAGCGGGGATAATATAACGGCCCTAATGCTCCTAATATTAAGCCTGGCTCAATATATATATAATAGCCCTAAGGGAAATTATACCTGAGGTCTAAGTCTCTATAGTACTTAGGATTCCCCCGAAATCATATAATAAGTAGATCTTATAATTATAAGAACCTTGCTTAAATTATATATAATATAATAAGTTTAGTTATATCTTCTTTTTCTTTAATCTCTTATCTTCTTTTCTTTTTTCTTTAGTTTAAAATTCTTATTTATATAATATAGTAATAGAGAATTAAAGCTATTTACTTAAGGTTTTCTTATCTTTATAATATAATTCTAAACTCTTTTATTTTACTTAAAAAGGCTTTTTATAATATTCTATTATATATAAATTATTAAATTCTTAATACTTAAAAGAACTAGTAACTAATTAATAATCTTTAATCTTTAAAAGAATACTTTAAAATAAAAACTATTAGTAAATATTAATAAAACCTTTAAAACTTTACTTATATTATTATTATTATTTATTATATACTGCTTGAGCCTATAAAGGCTATACAGAACTCCCTCAATCTAAATACATAGTAAAAACTGTGCCTTAAAAGTAAGGCTAGATGAAAAACCTATATATCTTTAATATCCTCTAGTTGTTCGTCTAATTTTATACTAGTAGTTCCTCACCGATCTACTAGCAACTAATGAAAAAGGAGGGAACAGGGCCCCCGGGGGGGGTGGTTGGTTTAGCGCGGTGGTGAATAGTATGTTGGGGTAGCTCGAGCTTGGTAGCGGCGTTAGGTGGCTCTAGGGCTTCTCAAGTTCCTTCGCTAGTTTGTATTCTAAGAGTATACCTAACTTTATAAGCTCTCTAGCTAATATTGGCGCGTGTTGTGGGGAACTTAAGGCGTTTATTAGGTCCTCCCGCGTACGTAGTGGGAAGGCGCTTGAGCATTGTAGTTGCGCTCGCTTATAGCACCGTAAGAGGAGGTGCTCTACTGTCTCTTTACCCCCTCCGTATTGGCAATACAGGGTGTTGATGCCTGGGACCCGCCTATTAAATAGGAAGGCGCGTAGACTAATCTTCTCAGTGCGCAGCTGGGTAAGTATTGAGCTTTGCGCCTTTGTAAGCTTGGCGTGCTTCTTGAGTACTGACGCAGAGAAGTCAGGCTTAAGCTCGGCTATTGACGTCCCTAGTGCTCTCGCTCTTCTATCTCTATTGCCTTGCTCTGTGCGCCATCTCAATTGCCACTCTCTGGCTAGCGCGCGCTAGGTCGACCTTTCTCGGTGCTCTGCTGGGGCCTACTGCAAGGCCCATCCCGCTACTAGTTCGTCTCGAGACTGCCCTAGGCGCGACCGCCTAGATCGAAGTCGTGCGGTAATCTCCTTACACGCGTTCTTAATAAGCTCGTGCATACCGGAGGCTCGTAGGCGTTGTTCGAACTCCGCGAGTTTCTTGTTCAAGTATAGGTCAATTGGTAGTACATACGCCTCTGTTTCTAATAGCCTCAGTAGTATAGCTTTGTATGCTCCTGTGACTATACGTAGGCAGCTCGCTTGTGTTCTAGCTAAGTCTTTCGCAATTCCTCTTGGCAGTGCTCCTGTCGGCGTTGGTGAGTGGTACGCTGTGGCTCCATAGGCGAGCGCGCTTCGTATGACCTTAGTGTAGACCTCCCTAGCTTTTGCTAGGCCTGGGCCCCATACTCTTGCCGCAATTCTTGTGAGGGCAAACTGCTGGGTTTCGAGCTTCTGGCCTAGCTTTTGCCTATGCGCCTTCTAATCGAGCTTTCTATCTAGCTAGACCCCTAGGAACCTGACTTCTGTCTTTGGGGTGATCGTTTGGGTGCTGAGCTTAAGCTGTTCCTTACTTGCTCTCCTTTCTCGACTGAAGTGCGTGAGCTCGCTCTTGTGTGGCGCGAAGCTCATTCCAAAGTCCTTGGCCTACTTCTCACACGTCTCCTAGGCGCTCGCGAGCTGCTTGCAATTGCCCTTTGCGTTCTTCCTAAAGGCTAGTAAGTTCGTGTCGTCGGCGTATCCTACTACCCCGATCGTGCTGTGCTTTGTCGCTAGTCTCTCGTATAACGGCGCCATGTATAGCCCGAAGAGTATTGGAGAGAGGGGGGAGCCTTGCGGAACCCCCGCTTCTAGACTGAACTGCTCTAATTTCTCTGAGTCGAAGCAGAGGCATGCCGTACGATCTGTTAAGAAGCTCTCTAGCCATTTTACTAGCCAGCTCGGGTAGCCTTGTGCGCTGAGTAGTTCAGCTAGTACCTTGTGGTCTACAGTATCGAACGCTCCCTGTAGGTCTAGTTGTAGTAGCGAGGCGGTTGCTCTGTGTTTCCACGCTTCCTGGACTTGGCTTGTTACTAGTCTGATCGCGAGCTCTGTAGACCTGTCTTTTCGGCCTCCTATCTGTCCTTCTGGCAGTAGGCTATACTCTTCCGCTGCTCTTGCTATGCGCTTTGCTACAATTGCCTCTATAAGCTTTCCGATCGTGTTGAGCAGTGATATTGGTCTATAGCCTCCCGGGTGCTTTAGCTCGTCCTGACTCTTCCCAGGTTTCCGGAGAACTACTACTTGTGCATGTCTGAACTGTTTCGGGAACCAACCGAGCTTCAGACTTATTGTAGCTAGCTCTGCGAGCTTCTGATGTAGTGGTTTGCCGCATGCTTTTAGTAGCCCGTTCGTCAGTAGGTCCTTGCCTGGTGCTTTCTGGCTTCCGGTACGTTGTAGTTCTATAGCGATCTCTTCTTCAGTAATCGATTGGTCGATGTCGAACTGGGGAGCTCTTTGCATTGCTTGTCTATCATTGTGTCGCGTCACTCTTTTAGGGAAGAACCTTTAGGCTAGTAGCGAGCTCTTCTCCTTATGCGTTGTAGCTCGTACGCTCATATCCTGGCTGTACAGGTCTGGGACGTGTGTTGGTGGAGGTGGTAGGTAGCTCTGGGAGCGTCCCCACTTGCTTAGTCTCCATAAGAGCTGTGGGTCTGTAGCCGCGCTTGCTACTGCTTGTCTCCAGCTCTTGGTCCGGGCTTGTCTAACAAGTTTAGTCTGTTCTGTTTGCGCGACTCTTAATTGCTCTACTGCTCTATATGTCTTGAGCGTCCTAGCGCGTCGCTCCGCTCTTTTCGTGTTCGCCACAGCGTCCTTTACCTCTATCGTCCACCAATCTGCTTGTCTACCCGAGCTTGGCTTCCTCTTGGGCGTCGCTCGATCGGCAATTCGCGTGAGCTCTATAGTTAAATTCACGAACTCCCTTTCTAAGTCTTCCTTGCTCTCGACTGTGCCTACTTTCTTTAGGTGTGCTGCTTCCGCTTGGACTATCTTGTGGTCCATGAGTCCCCAGCTCCAGCCCTTCGGGTTTGCCTGTGGGCCGCTCTCTAGGCCTCCTAGTGTAAACACTTGTAGGTAGTGATCAGATCTGAGCCTTGCTCCCGTCCCTTGGAAGGATATCGGTGCGCCGTGCGTAGCCTATGTTAGGTCAACTGTTGATAGGCGCCCTTGCTGACGCCCTTGCGGTGCTCTCGTCTCTGTCCCTGGTGGCGTGATTAAGTCTAAGTCCCACGCTTCTGCTAATCGTATGAGCGTCTGCGCTTTCGCGCTGTACCTGTGGTGTTCGTCCCACGCTGGGTGGTGTAGGTTCAAGTCGCCCGTGATGATCACTGTCTCTATTGGAGGGGCCTGGCTCGCAAGCTCTTCTAGTGGCGATTGCCAGTTCCCTCCCTCGTAGATTGGAGAATAGATTGAGTAGATTACTGCTTTTCCTGGGAACGTGACGCTACACCAGTCTTTGCCTGCTACCGAGCTCCATGTATGTATTAAGTGGCGTTTGTGTACGTATAGCGCTGCTCTTCCCCCGTTGTATACTAGTGTGTACCTCAAGCTTCTTGGGCAGTACGTAGAGCCCGTCTGTCTGTTGTACCATGGTTCTTGGATCGCTAGAACGTCGTACTGGCATTCCTCTATTAGTATGCTCTGGTTCTCTTTGCTGCTTTCGACGTTCCATTGCATGACTTCTAGCTTTATAGAGAGCTGTAGTCTGTCTCTTGGGTGCTCTGCTGCGGTTGGGATTGTGTACTTTGTAGCTGGGAGCTTAGGATTATGATCTCTGGGGTGCTCTGCTGCGATTGGGGTTGTGTACTTTGTGGTTGGGAGCTTGGGATTACAATTCGGGTCTGGGATGATGTACTCGCGGCTTGTAATAAGCCTGTGGGCCGGCCTCTTTTTGCCGGCGGGCCTCTTGCCGACGACGCTCTCTTATTCCTTATAGTTTGGAAGCCATCGTAGTCTATCTCTTGGGGTTGCTCGGCGCGTTGCTCGTATGCTTTGTTCAAGGCTCTATTGCCTAGTGCCATTATTGTTGGTCTCGTCTGATACGCTTCCCGTGCGTTCGTAAGTTGCTCTTGTTTGTGGGGGCAGCTGTATGCCCACGAGACGTGTTGTCCTCCGCAAGAGGCGCATCTGACTAGTACTACCCCTGTGTTCGAGGGGCAGAGCTCTTCTCCGCTACGTCCTTCCCCATGTGCGTGGGCTACGCACCTGCCACACGTCTCTTGTCTGCTGCAAGCTCTCCTATTGTAGCCCTATTTCCAGCACTTGTTGTACTGTGTAGGGTTAAGCTCGCTCAGGAATGGCTCACACCTAAAGAGCTAGGCCTTCTACACTATCCCTAGCTCGCACGCTGTGACTGCGTCTACTGGGTTCGCGAGCTCTACAAGTACTGTAGTACGTGTGTACTAGATACTTGGTCCTTTAGGGAACCTCGCTCTAGCTCGTACTACCTTTAGTCTTGCGTCATTAGTGAGCTCTGTTACAAGGTCCTCTGTTTATGCCTGTTGTAAGGCTTTGACCGGAACCCCTTTCATGAGTACTGCGTACGTGCGGCTGGCGATCGTTGCCTTCGGCCCAAACGCCTTCGCTACCCATTCCTAGTGTTCTGTATGCTAGTCCCTTATACTGTCGAACGTCAATATAATGTCCCCACTAGGGAGCTTCCTGGCTGCGATAGCTCCTTTCTTGCTCGAAGCTGTATTTACCGCTTGGACGATCTCTATTGGCGAGCGCATGGCTAGCTCTGGCGGTGCTCCTTCCCCTTTGACTGTAATCTCCCGCTCGGCTCGGCCAGGGATCACCTTGACTCCCCCTATGTTAGGCGGCGCGCTCGTCACGTGCCCTGTTGCTGCTACTATAGCCCAGGACCTAGGCTTCTGTGCTCCTAGGGAGTTCTTCTCTATTTTTGCGATCTCCTCAGCTACTACTACTCTAATCTCTTTGATCGTAATAGGGGTGCTCTCGTGTGCTTCTCTGTTTTGTGACGCGTCCATTGCGTCAGTCGCCTGACGCGCTAGAGCTAAGAGCGCTGCCAACAGCTCCCTCGCTCTCCCTCTCTTTTCCTTAGGTACTAGGTCGATCAGTTCTTGCTTCATCTGATCTTCCGTCTGCTTCTGCCCTTGCTCCCCTGCTCGCAGAGCTTGGGAGCTTGTTGGGGTCGCGCCGTACTGCGATAGGGACGCGTTTGGGTGGTAACACAACTGCTCGAGCCCTTGGGACCCTCCGTCAACTACTATTGGGGCTACTGCCAGTGGATCGGCCATCGTCGCCCGATCTTCCTAGCCGTTCTTCGTACGTTCGATGTCTTTTTGTGTGTTTTGGGCGATTTTCGAAAATTCCAAAGTTCCGTTTTTCCTTTTTTTTACTTATATTTAATTTTACTTATAAATATTATTAAACTTATTTCTAAGACTATTATATTATTTAAGAAAGTTATCTTCTTTATAAAGAATACTAGTAATATTAGCTAAGGAACTAGTATAGCTATAGTAAAGAGTAGTAAATAACTTATTATTAAAACCCTAGCTATTATCTTAAAAAGCTTAGCTAACTTTTAATATTTAATAAAAATTAATTTTCTAAGATAATAATTAACTATTTAAATAATAGCTATTTCCTTTATAAAAGAGAAACTTATTTAGCTTTATATAGCTAAAGAGTAATACTCTACTATTATCTTTATTAATAGGCCTAGTTCTAGTACTTAGGCTTATTATAATATTAAAGAAGTTATACTTTTATTTAACTACTTCTCTAATAATAAACTTCTATCTTAGAACTCTTCTTAAGTTAGTTTTACTATATAACTAGGTCTCTTATAATAGTACTACTTAATATCACGTGACTAATACTACTTATACTCCCCCTAGATCCCTTATAGTCCTATTCTCTTTAATTAAAGATACTTTATATAAAAAGATATCTTCTTTATTAAGTATTTTAATACTTTAAAATAATTAATAAAAATTAATAATCTTCTTCTTTTTAATAATAAAGTTAGCCTTAGCTATATTATATAATATCTTTTAATATATATTAAGCTAATAAATAATATTAACTACTTTTTATTTATTTAAAGCTAAATAACTTATATCTATAGCTAAACTATAGATAAGATATAGTCTATACTTAAGTCTTACTTTAACTCTATTAACCTTTAATACTTTTATTTATAAATAATATATTTAATATCTTATTTATTAACTATTTAAATCTCTAGAGATTAGTAATTACTTAAAATAAGTATTATAATCTTTAATAAGAATAAGTTAAGAAGTTCTTTAACTTTATTATTAAATTCTAATAGCTTATTAAATTAAATAAAGTACTTTAAACTAATTAATATAAGAATCTTTACTAAAAGCTTAATATTTAATATTAATTTATACTAATTCTTACTCTTTTAATATATTTAATATATAAATCCCTTATAAAATAATATTAATACTTAAAGATAAAACTAAGCCCTTTAAACTATTACTAAAATTAAAACTAAAAAAAATATAAGACTAAGTATATAGTCTAAACCTTAAAAGCTATATTTAACTTTAATTAATATTATAATTATACTACTTAGGCTATTTTATTTACTTTTAATATAGTTATTTTAGCTTATTCTTTTACTATTACTTTTACTATTAATATTAATTAATAATCCTTTATAGCTTAAGATAATACTTTAGCTTTTAATAGTTCTTTTAGTATAAAGTACTATAATTATAACTAATATAAGTATATAAATAAAGACTATACTTAGTCTTATAAAAGTAATTAAATCTATAAGATATTAAAAAAAGAGTTCTTTAATAAGAAGACTAAAAATATAAAAGGAGATTTTATTTAAGTTAAAAAATAAAGAACTTTAAAGAAAGTCTTTACTTTAAGGATATATATACTAGATATTAATAAAATAAATTTATTAAACTTAATAAAAGATAAGTTTTTTATAATTTTATATACTTTAAGTAAAAATAAAATAAAAATTAATTTTAATATTCTAATATATATAAAAGTAAATAATTTTATATTTATTAATACTATACTTATAGCTTAAATATATATTAATTTAAACTTTTAAATCTCTTTCTTCTTTAAAAGATTAAAGTTAAAAGATATAATATAGAGAGGCGAAATATAAGTATAAGCGCTTCCTAATTATATTATATATTATATATACTCTTAGTAAGGGATAAAACTAAAATGAAAACTAATAATATAAAACAAAGATTATAGTACTTAAATATACTATAAAATATATATAAAAAACAAGATATATAATTATAATATTATCTAAGTACTATTTTAGTTATAAAGGCTATTTATCTCTTACTAATATATAATAAAACTAGCTAAGTAAAGTTCTTATAATTATAAGAACTATTAAAACCTAAAAAGTAAGATAATAATAACTTTTTTAATATATTTCTCTACTATATTTAACCCCTCTTATATTTATACTTACTCTTAAGTACTATAAAAATATTATTATTAAAAGAAAAGAAAAAGAATTAATTTATATATAAAAAACTTTTATACTATTAAATTCTAATACCTTTATTTAAACTATTATTTTTTTAACTTATAGTCTTAAAAAATATCTTTAAAAGCTTTAAGGAAAATAGTCTTAAAATTATTAAGTTTATTATTAAAAGAAATCTTAATTATAATAATAAAAGCCTTTCCTTTATTTTTATTAATAAAAGTTAAAGATAAATTAAAGAGCTTATTATTATTTTCTTTATTATTATTAATAATCTCTAAATTAAAAGTAAATCTAAAAGA
>NXFV01001303.1:0-88571 GCA_002803225.1 Gamarada debralockiae | reverse complement strand
AGTATTATTATAAAAGTACTCTTTAAGTTCTTATAAGTAACTAAAGGCTTTATTATAATATTAAATAATATTAATTTACTATAAGTTAATAACTATAATATTATTACTTTATCTTATATTATTAAGCTATTTATTATATTCTAGTATAATAAAAGAGTTACTATACTTATATTAATTAACTAAGAAATTAAAAAAAGTTTATATTCTTTTAAAATAATATAAGCTTTAAAAATAATAATATTAAATTAATTACTATATTAAGGCTTCTTTAGGATTAATAAATCCTTATAATATTAAATAAAATCTATTATAAATACTTTATTTTTAAAAGTTCTATTATCTTTAATTTTAATAAATTTAATTAAAAATAAAATATAATAAGTATTATTAATTATAAAGAGATTTTAAGTAAAGATAATAAATAAAAAAAGATAATATTTCTTTTCTTAATATTTATTATAATTTTTTAAATTAAGTTTTAAGATTAAACTAAAGTATTAAAAAGTTTAATAATTTTACTATTAATTAAATTAAAAGTTTTTATATTCTAAAGATTAACTTTATTAAATTAATTTTAAACTATAGCTAAACTAAAAGCAAAGAATTTAATAAATTATACTTTACTATAGATAATAATTTTATTATAAAGGGTAAAAGTCTTATTATTATTATTATTAAATTAAATAAAATTAATTATTTTTTTAATATATAAAAAAAAGAGTTTTTTATAAAATTAAAAAACTATAAAGTATACTATAAAATTAATCTTATAGTTTTTATAAAAGTAAATATAAGTAATATAAAGTTTAAGATCTTAATAAATTAATTATTTAATTAAAAAGTATTCTGTGTGACAGTTAGTGGGGCACGGAAGACAGGGGCGAGGTACGGCGTAGGCTTAGAGAAGCCCGTTTCGGGTTTAGCGTGGCCTGTTTGGG
The DNA here is from genome assembly GCA_002803225.1 of Gamarada debralockiae. Classification (NCBI taxonomy): domain Eukaryota; kingdom Fungi; phylum Ascomycota; class Leotiomycetes; order Helotiales; family Hyphodiscaceae; genus Gamarada; species Gamarada debralockiae. The sequence goes on along the minus strand of NXFV01001303.1, from coordinate 87,633 downwards.
ATTCGCGTCTGCCCGTTCGGGTTTAGCTTAGCCAATTCGGGCCAAGGCGCCCTCGCTTCATCAGGGCGCTGCTTTTCGACGTCGTCTATAAGAACCCCTCCTGTCTCCCACTTCTTCACTCTCTCAATTCCTATCTTTACTCCTCAACTGATCTTACGTCTTCCCGCCCCTTTCTTCCTTATGCAATATCGGGTCTACCTAGCCTCAGTCTCGGTCATACTCTCCCCTGTGCCTACCTTTCTCCCTACTACACCAATCTCCTTACATCGAGCACGATAACTATCCTACTCCCTCTACCTAGCTGCGACAGCCCGAATATGAGCGCAGATTGATCCGATAGATAAGATTGCATCGTTAGAGAGTAGATATTTTAAACCCTCTCAGTTCGCAACCTTCCCAACCCTCTAAGTCCGAATCCCTCTCTAGTAATACCTCCACGATCTGCTGCTACTTTTTTCTTCCGCTGCTCTCCTCTCAACCTCGACCTCGATCTATCTACTTCCTTGTCGCCGCTTCTTCAACAGGTCTCACTCGTGATTGGGCGGGGCCGGATGCTAGAGATCCCGGTTGCAGTACTGCAGAAGCACGCTGTGCAACCCTGTTCTCGGTGTTAGCTCCCCTCTTTACGTAGGCCTTAAGTCTGATCTGTCTTATCGCTATGAAGATATGCCTAATAGCAAAAAACCCTCGCGATCCTGATACTGGATATGAGAGATTCCGACTGCAGAACCGTTCGTGGTTAGGCTAGTATAAGCAGTGGAGGAGCTAAACGCTCTTCTGCTGATTCTGCGACGTAACTAGTTAGGAAAATACCTCCTTCTCTAGCGCTTCTCCTTCCCTACTTCTGGCCTATCTATCCTCCTTCGTTATATACCGTCCCTCGTATCGAGACCCGCTTAGTACAGTCCTTTATCGGCCTTGCCGCAGCTGAAAACCTGAACGATATAGCGTTTTTGAGCCTAGACTCTTGATATACTACTCTAAATTCAGTTCTCTTGATTTTCGCGATAGCAGCTCTCCTTGGATTATATTATATTAGCTAAAATACAAGTAAGCCTAGCTGAGCTCCTGCTACGCTATTATAATCCTTATAGCTATACTTCTTAGTGATTATAATAGTAGAGGCTTACTCTTAGTAGTCCCTTTATACAGTTACTCCGCCGAGTATTACATAGTAGCTGTGGTACGTAGCAGGATAAGAGTATAGTAACTATATCTTTAAGTAGGTTAGCTCTGCCTTAGATTTAAAGAAATTTATGTACAGAGTAGGTAGAGGCAGGATTACTATCGTTATCTTAGCGTGATTTAGGCAAAATCTTACGATACGTAAGATAGTAGCTAGATCTCCCTCGGCTTTATACCTCTCCTTCCTAGCTATTTGCCCCCCTTTGGTTTAGAGCTAGCTATCCTTAACTACGGGCTAGTCCTTACTGTGTTTATATGCCGTAACATAAGGAGAGAATAGACTTTAGACTAGAGTAGTTAATTAGAGGAAATTTCGTAATAATAGATTATATAGGAGAAATCCCTATAAAAGATATACATAGGCAGAAGTCTAAAGCTCTCTTCCCTAGAGATATTCGGGTATTTCGCTATATTAGAGAGTTACTGCTAAGGATAAGGATCTAGTAGCGTATATAACTTTTTATTTAAATCAAGTTACTTCTTCCTCTTATAAAAAATTCTTCTTAAATATAACTTAGAATATTTGGTCATCTGCCTAAATTCATATAATAGATAATATTGAATTTTATAATCCCTCTATCTCGACCTATACTAGCTAGTCTCCTTATTCGTTAGGATATATAGCTTCCCTTGCGCCTATAGGGCCTATTCTACCTATTTCCGTTAATAATATATAGCAAACTATTGAATAGTGAAACCAATAGAATATAGTTTAGAGAGATTATAATATAGTTAAATATCCAGGCAAAAGTAATCCTATATAGAACATCGTTCTAGTAGAAGATATACGTAGAAATTCCTAGAATAATTATTATCTCTAATATTCTAAAGGGAATTTGATAGTATTACGAGATTTTCCGAAAACTAACTAGTTCGATAATAGTAACTCTCTCCTAATTATAGAGAGATCTTCGTTAAACGCAAATTAAAACAGTACTCTAGTAAGTATAGAACTAAGTACTAGTAGTATAATTAAGGAGGCTAATAATCTAACTTAAGTCAGTAGTCCTGCTGATTCTAGCTGCCCAATAGCAGAGAGCCCGTAAGGTTAGTATACCTAGTCTTCTAATTCTATTACAATCCTTACTAATAGTATAGTAGACTTAATTATATTAAGTAATAATAGATCTAGAGGAGCTAGATTAGTAACTAACTATTGTGATCTTGATACTAATCTTATAGTTAAGACCTATTCTAATAATCTATACGTTATAGATAGTAAGCTACTAGGTAGTAATAGATTTTACCTGGAAATTATAGTTAGTTTAAAACGCTTTATCGGTAGCTATTATAACGAAAGTTATAATAGTAGTAATAATATAGTCTATAACTTCGAGCTTCTGCCTTCTCCTGATCGTCTAAAGTCAACTTCCCCTAATCGTAGCTCTATTATATACTACGCTAGTACGCTATAGATAAATATAGATATTATAAGAAGTATAAAGGAGCTAGAAGATTAGGGCTTTAATATCTTATCTAGAAATAGAGAGGATAAGAAAAGTATTAAAGCGCTCTCTGCGAGACGACGAAAGTTATTAGCTGCTTCTTATAATAATCTAACCTTCGATAGCGCTATTTCTATATAGGATAGTTCTTGCGATTATACTTAACCCTAACTAGAAATAGCAGCGGCCCGCCAGCTATCAGACCTTGATACTAAATCTCCGCCAGAACATCGCGGCCGAAAACATACTCTTAGATATACTTACTACAAAAGCCTACGCCTGTTATCTACTAACTCTACTTCTACTATACTCTAATCTACTAACTTAGAAATACGCCAAATATACGCTCTTATCACTGATCCGAGCTATAAACAGCAAATTCATCTGTAAATTATTAAGGATAAAAGTACTGATAATTCAAATAACGAAAATTATGCCGATAGTAACTCCGATAGAGGAAAGTAACTACGTCCTCGAAAGCGGGTAAAGTAAGTAATCGAAACAGAAGAAAGCCCTTCTACTTATTCTATTAACGTCTTAAGTCAAGAGATAATAATATCAACTGAGAATATCTAGGAGAGTAAAGAAATTCCTATCTATAGATATTTCACCTTAAAGATAGTTCGGTCGAAACTAGTATACTATCTTATATTTTCCTAAGAAATATTAATACCTCGGGGAAAAGAGTAGAGATAAGATATTACTACTAACTTCAAAGAATCTTAATCAGTCGATCTAGCTATAGGTCCCTATTGTGAATAGGAAATCGAGAAAATCACTGGCTAGAAGATTATTAGTAATAAGAAACACTATAAGGTCAGATAGAAGGAGATATAGTTGGCTGAGTCTGAACTTGATATAAAGGAGTTAATAGATAAGTTCGAGACAGAGATTCAATACGTATAGGGCAGAAGTAGAGAGGGACGAAAGCGGCCTAAAATAGAAGACTATTTAGTTACTAAACGATGTGATACGTATAGAGAGATAGTACTGAAGTACCGTGGCCGACCTCCGAAGAAGAAGTGACGCTAGAAAGGAATCATCGACTCCTGCTTTCCTTTATCTAAAGGACAGTAATAATACTCTCCTAAGGGCATAGGAGCGTGATGTAGGTAGAAAGTAGGGTCTAAAAGCGGGGCTAGCTAGCTATTAGGCAAAGTGATGTACGGTTGAGGAAGAGCTAAAGAAGCGCTGTAGCTGACCTCGGAAGTAGAAGTAAGCTAGTAAGGACAGTTCGTGACTCGCCGGGGGAGATTATTAACTCCAAACTTCATTATAAGGGTAGGAATAATACTCTTATATCAAGGGCGTAGGAGTAGACAGAAAGTTAGAAGCGGCCCCCAGTGATAGTAGCCGGTATAAATTGTTAGAGATGGCGGACTCCCATGAACGTATATACTATTTGATTGGAAGTATTCTACTCTACAAAGTGGAGGCCCGATGGTTTTATACAGAGGTTGCTGTGGAAGGCGGTGGACTAAGAAATACCGGCGCTGGTCTGTATGGCATCAGTTTGGGTATCATCAGAGAGCCAAAAAGAGCTTAGAAATTATTTGGTCAGATAAGCGCGTTCAGTCACGAAAAGCATACAACTTCTTGTTCTACTTTGATTTTGCTATCCTTAACAGTGCCTTTAACTTTTATGGCAGTCTGATTGACTCTTCTCCGTTGTGGGTGTGGGCGGACACTCGAGGTCATTGTTTGTTGGAGCTTTCTGTCGATTGTTGGGATGGGTAGAGGCTTAAGGTTATCGATGGAGGAGTTGAAGTTTGTTGGAGGAGTTGTTGAAGGAGTTTGCGGATGAGAGAGACCACTGTATATTCAGGAAAGGGGACTTTCTGACTTCTTGATAAAAGCAAGGCGGATGTATTCACATGCAACGTAGAAAAGCGCTCCTCCTTTTCGTGGACTGCATAAATGAAGCGGTCAATGACTTATGAGATGGGTTATTCGATCACCAATGGTCAAAGCCGCCAGTGATTCATCAAATAGGCGTCATTTTTAAAGCCAATCACCTATTGAAACGATCGGTAGCGGAAGCTTTTGATTAGATGGATCAAGATGTTCAGTTATCGGAAGCGCATTGATGGTTTGATTCAGCAGCTTGGTTGCCCTGCAATTGGATTTCCTTCAATGAAAGCTAGACTCTGGGTAATCTCCGTTGATATTTGTTGTTCCATCTGCCAGTTATCCGATCTTGTTCCTCAATCCAAGCTTATCGAATTCTCCTTTCCTTGGTCTCCCCTTCGAACCACAGCCTCTAGACCTTATCCCAACTAAAATCTGCCAACTGCACAATAACATCCTCCTCTCCTCCAAATCCGACTTGTAATATGAGCGATGTCTTATTGAAGCCGACTTGTTGTGAAGGGCGGGTGAGGATCTGGTTGCGGACAACGCTGATAAGAGTTTCGAGGATTTGACTGATTTGCATGATCTCTGTGTTACATTAGCTTACAATCGCACAGTTACTTGCAACATCCATCAGAGAGCATACGCGCTGTTCCCTCCAATCCTCGCATCGTCAATGAGTGTTTGGTCGTTTGGAGGATGCCCGTCGAGTGATCTGATTGACGGCAGCGGCATCTGCAGGTTCCGAGCCTTAGACAACGCCAGGAAGTACTGCTCCGCGGTGGAGACCATCAATCTAATCGTGTTATACTATTCTCGCGCTTTGATTTCCCCCGTTCTTTATGTTCCTCAGCATCCCAATCACAGTACAACTCGAGGGCCCTTCAAAAAGTATAGGCGTAGCTTCTGATGCAGTAGCAGGTCGGCTTCCATAACGCGAATAAGTGGCACGCGTGTTCCCTGGAACCGTCTCATCAGCCATGCAATGTATTCTGTAATGCCCACCTCCGCATCTCGCGTTGTCCGCCAGAGCCACGGGCTGGTTTGTGGCTCAGAAAACTTGAGAGTTCCTTCTAACTGGATGCCATATGCCGTCTCTCTGTTCCTAACGACGAGAATTATCTCCTTAAGGCTGTCGGATGAGGAAAGGATGATTTCCCTAAGCCCCTCATAGTGGTTTAGGTCGTTCGCGCGAAACTCAAAGGCTAGAGACGAGACCTTTCCGAAGACAGGAAATTTGCGAGCTAGTTCGGAATGCATCTGTCTTCCTTTATCGAAGGGTGCTCTGAGGTAGATAGAATCGAGGGTGAGATCGAGAGAGCTTTCGATTTTCGCACTTCCTGTCGCAGGCATCATAGTTCGCGAAGACAGGCTCGTAAGAGGAGCGAGCTACTTCACGAGAAGCTCGGCAGACGTAAAATGCCTCTGGAGGAAAAAGCCCGCTGAAGATGAACGAGCAGCTCCATAGGGAGGTCGGGAAACGGGTGGAACGTCATCGTATCAAAGGGAAGCCCCACCGACGTTGTAGTAGACGTATATCTGTCTGCGCTCGTTCTGTGCTGTTCGAGGTCAATTTGCCTTCTTGTGTGGTTGAGTCCCAAGAGAATTCGGGGGTTCTGGATGAGGTGGTAGGAGGAATGAATAATGGAATCCTGCAATCTGAGGAACCGCGGGAAGATGATAGTACAGGAGCTAACAGATGAGAACAGTGCGAAGCCCATGGACTTGATTCGGCTCCCAGACGCCACCTAATGCAAGCCATTGCTCAATTGCAACCCTGACTACTACTGTACAAACTGCTTAGTCGCCAGTGATATGAGATCGCGGTTTCGGGTCAGTTTTCCCTGATAATACGTTGCACTGAAGATGGCGCCTCACATCCAAGGTCGAACGTATCTGAAATGACGCTGATCACTAGAAAGCCTAATCTACTAGCCCACAAAATCCGCAGATAGCCATAGAATTAGGGCAAAATAATACAACATGTATTTATAAAATTCATATAAGACACTAATTCAAATCTCTCCACCTCAGCTTCCTGTTGAGTTCCATCAGCTCCAACCAGATCTTATGCACAAACATTGTTGCCGAGGTAAGATTCGCTCTTGTTATGAAGTTTTGTCCTGGTGTCTTCGAGTACTTGTCGAAAATGGCCTGGGATCGGTGCGTGTTAGCTCTGCGTAGAGTTACGTTTTCTGTAACTAACCTTGACAAGCACCTCCCATTCATCTCGAAGATCTCTGCAGTTCCATGCTCCAGGTATAGAGCTGGTGAATTTGCTAGTGAAGGCAGCCTCCTCCTTCTCCGTCCAATCTCTGGATTTCCAACCGTTGGCCAGGGCAAAGAAATCCAGTGCAGTGATTGTGACAGTGCAGGAGAGCAGAACAATCTGTGTACGTCCCAGGCCGGAAAGTGCCTCTAAAGCAATGATCTCTAAAGCAATGGTTGGACGGTTTGCAGTCGCTCGCAACAGCCTCTCCGTCTGCAGGCGAGCCTCTTGGAAGATCTCGTAGTTTCTCTGGACCCTAAGAGCCAACAACTCAACTGCATATTGCTCTCGAAAGGCGATGAGAAAGTCATCATTAGGTCGGGGTTTCGAATACAAATCCTTTATGACCAAAGGTTTGCTTTTGACGTGAAGTTGCCGTACATTTGAGCGAATACTGTGGGGGGCAATCGAGTAGCTGTTGGAACCTACTGTCGTATCGAGGTTGGCTCCCTGTGGTCTGTTGTTCTGGGCTTGATATCGGAAGCAAAAGTGTTCCACGACTTCAGCTTCGAAATCTGTTGGAGCATATATGTGTTCTGATGATCGAATGGACCACACGATTGTGATGCCGTCAACATTCTCAAGATTCCCCAACCATTTCATCCATTTCTCCCATTCCTTGGGCTCCAGGCTCCGAAACTCCTCTCTTATCCCAATTGTAAACGTTCGATTTTGCATTTGCTTATGTTGATATTGCAGATTCGTTACGGACAGTGCTAGCGCTTGGGAAGAGGGATCTAGTGTCGCAGCATCATTCATGGCTATTTATTAGGAATTAGCATTGGGACAGCCAGAAATAGTTGTCAACATGCTCACCATGGAGTTTTTATAAAGAGCACAACCGGTTAAGTGGATCAATGCAAGACTAACTAAGGGTCAGCTGTTCTGTTACCAATACGAGCTGGGCTGTAGACTTACAAGGAATCTTCTCTTCATTGAGACACGAATGTCGATTTGGCGATATGGCTTGTGTGGTAGTTTTTGAGATGTGTTTGAGGAGGATTGATGAATGTTATGTGTTCGATTATTAACGCACCATATCTGCTATTAATCGAATCGCTCTTTTGGGTTCATAATCCAGATAAAGACCCTGTTTTGTGATCTTCGAAGACTGATTAAACAAAGTACAACTCTCCATTGCTACCGCGTATTTTGGATCTCTTCAGATGACGAGTCCTGTCCCTAGCGATACGCTATGATGGCCAGTCCTCGTAAGTCTGAAACAAAATGATGCACATTATTGAATATATGCGAAAATAAATTTCAAAGTGCTTGGGGATTTGGAGAAATCGTCTTCGGTATGTCAGCTTGACCTCCATGTTCTAGGTTTGTCGACATCGTCGGCCACAAGATCTGCGTCCATGTTCTAGGCTCGCCTTGTCTCATCTGCAGAGAGATAAAGGAATCTGAGGCAAACACAGTGCAGCGGGTGAGCAATGGCGAGGGTCATGCTGGTTGCCTCGTTCTGCAGCCTCTTGTACATTGAATTGGATCTCTCGTATTTGAGCGGGACAGCACCCGAGACTGGATGACCCACACTGATGGAATTCACGGCATAACGGAACAACATTGCTTTTCTTCTGCCACTTATTTCACATATCAATCACAATGCGAGCTGATCTGACAATAAATTGTTAAACGAAGTCAGCGCCGGACGAGATGGGACACAACTCAGGGATAAGAAACGCGAAGTCACCACCGGAAGGTCAGTGGACATCCCCCGAGCTACAGTCACTATGTCAACTGAGGGGCAGTGGCGTTGCCAGATTTGCGATTTTCGTCAGGTTGCAATGCGATCCTAGGTTTTATTGGCTCTGCTGAACTGAAGGCGCGCCGATACCTCACGTAATGCTATAGGGGATTCCCTTTCGAAAAGGCATGTATTTTAGCTGCGCTCTTCATGTTACCCAAATAACTCTATGCGAAAGAACTTTACGTTGTGTCCGACGAGAAATTTCAGCTCGGAAAGAGGACGGAAAAATATTCGGACCGCGAAGGCGGTATTATGTGGCAGTTCATCAGCTGGTCTCTACTGCCTTTGAAGCTACAGTACTTTGCGACCCGAACCGCCAGGCCCAGTTCCAAAAATTTAAATGTTCAAAAATAAAATGAAAATCATATTTGTTACTCAAGTGCTCTTTCGGTATTTTGAAGGCATCCTGTCACTCACCTTCGAACAAACCATATTCAGAGTCAATGCCTCGAACGCACTAGACTGCAGGCTGGCAGACCAATGGGATTCCCTCAATATTCTTTTACTATCCTATTATAAGGCCCTGTTTGACAAAAATAATGTGCGAATACCATCATGCTCTTCTTGAGGCCTCTGTGTGGTGCCGCGACAATTGGCACACAGCGTACTCATGAAGTTCCTAGACAACTATACTCAACGAACTTGGCCGCAGATACTATACTTCAGCAAACAAAGCGTTTAGAGGCTGGGAAGCTGATCGCAGGCTTGAATTTTGTTTCTCAAATAGCCTTGAGATGTGTGATCTGGATGTGAGGCAATTTCTGGTGATGAAGCCGCTTCCGTACCCCTATCCCGTAGCTACTTGCCGCCTTGTTGGTCGCGCATGGATCTTTTTATCGCAGGGATAGGGGCCACCAAATCAGGCACGGTCCAGTTCGCTAAACAAACCACACGGACTTTGACAGGGGTTCGCATTTTGGGCAAAAGAAGATGCGATGCATGATTCTCCACCGAATTGATAGAGGCGCAGAAGGCTGCATCAGGCGACCTAGAACCTACGCCAATATCTGCCCTAGTCTCAACCCTTGCTCGCCACCCAGACCGCGGAAACAATTTCGGGGACCTCGATCCTTTCATGTGGAACTTTTAACATTCATTTTCCCATGTACGATGCGATGCTTTTCGGAGATCATTCAACTGATTTACAATTCAACCTTTCAACATCAATTTTAGTTGAAATCCATGATGGCCCGGAAGAAACGTGCAGGGAAGAAACCTCCAGGTCAGAGGCGTGGCAGAACAGGTCAGATTTATTTCTAATGCACATATGGGACCTTCACTGACAGGATTTAGGGTGCTTAATTTGCTGTAAAGCCAAAGTCAAGTGCAATGACAAAAAGCCTACATGTGATCGCTACAGTAGATTGCGAAAAACATGTACCTGGAGCGATAAACAAGTCATTCTATTCAGCAGACCTTCATGTCCGAACTCTGTCGTATTCCTATATATAGATAGGGATACAAATTCCTACGTTCATCATTTTGCCACATTTTGTTGCCGCTTTTTAGCGTACAATAATGATGACGAGAATCCGTTCCAAGAGCTGGTTCTACTTGCAACGAGTAGTCCGGCGCTGTTGCATTCTATGGCAGCCGTTGCGGCGGTCTATTTAGCGAGGAATGGGAAACAGTATCAGTCGAATGTAGAATATCATTACGTAACGGCTGTGCAGGAATTGAAGGCTTTACTCTTGTCGGACTCCGCATTAGGAGCATGCCTCATGCTATGTGTTTATGAGGTAAAAAAACAGGCAGATGTTGGTTTTAGGGGATTAGTTGCTCAAATCTTGTAGATTTTACATTCAGGGAACTGGTTTCAGCATCTCCAAGGAGCAAGAGCCTTGATTCTGTCTCGAGATGTTCTAAAACCCGCCGATTACCTGATATTATTCCTCTCTCTCCTCGACGTTTCAGGTTTATTAACAGTCGGTGGAAGTTGCCTATTCCAAGGGAATTACTGGCCTAAAGACAGCTCTTTCGATGACTATGTTAACAAACGAAGAAGTGCCCTTCCCTATTGTCCGGCATATGATTCCAGAGGAGTAAGTTCCCCTCCCCCTTCCCTCCCCCCTCCCCCCTAAAAAAAAACAGTCATCTAGTCACAGCTACTAATACAAACAGGTAATAGCAACCCATTTCCACTCTCTAATGATCTTTATAGCTCAAATTTCCTACCTCTCATTAGAATCTATGGTGAAAGAAGCCAATTCTAAATATATCGAACACCGAGCAGAAAAAATCCATACCGGCCTCATGTGGTAGTGGTGGCAAAGCTGTGATCCCGCTATACGAAACCAAAGAAACGACTGGCGACGAATACCTCGGCCACGAAAGCTTACTATGCCGGAAACATTAGAAGAAGAAGCTTTCTCTAAACTTAGGTCTTATATGTATATATATATTATTTATCTCAATTATATCCTTAATCCTTGTGGCCGTGAAAGGGAGAAACTTGTGGCCACTAATAATGCTATTAATGATATCGTGGAAATTGTAAATGAGATACCTGAGGGATATAGGCTAGAGATAGGCTATTATTGGAGCTTGTTCATAGTGGGAATCTCTCTTTTTAATGACGAGAGGGAGGCGTAGCTAAGGCATAAGTTAATATTAAACAGCTGCTTTTATGTAAGTATCCTTTTTTCTAACGCAAAGAACTAATCTCCTAGCAAGCTAACAAAATTTATAGCACCCCGATCCCGCATTAAAGCTGCTTGACGCCCTTTGGGAGACACAGCGTCTAGATAGATACAAGTACGACTGGCGAGAGATACAGATTCAAATGGGAATTAAGGTATAGGTTCTTTCTATCCTCCATCTGAAATTATGCTGACCAAGTTCGTTAGTTTCATTTTGGCATAGGATTGACTTGCGATATTCGATTTCCTTCTTATCTGTCGCTAATACTACTTTTGTTTAATTATATATTCATTTCTAGTCTCTATATACATTGATACTAGTACTTGTAAGGAAGACTATCTAGTAGCGGCAAACTGAGGTGCCTCGACGGCAACAGCATAGTTACAAACTCGTCCTTATTGGCTTATTCTTGTCAATGACGCCCGATATTTTGCGTTTTCCAAATGCCAAAAAGAAAACCGGTACGTCCGTAGTCAAAAGTTCGTACAAAAAAGTAATGAAACTCGACTTTCCTTGTGCGTTCAAACTCCCTAGCTTCCTATCACAGATCCCATCTCTCTGCATCCTTTGGGCCAGTAAATCTCGCTTCTTTGTCACTGCCTCTTCTCTCTTGGTGCATTATCTCTAGCTTTCCCTACTATTGTGGATCTGGACCGGTAGTGGAGACCGACGGAAGGAGCTTGGTTGTGAGAACCTGGAGGCTGCTGATACGGGCCCAGAGCCATACCCGAAGCCACCGATATCGAGATCGGCGGGAGTCGAATTGCGGTATGTCAATGTCGAGCTGTCAGGCCGTTCATCCCTAGAGCGAGGAGGAAGGACATAGCTATTCTGATTTCCATTGCTCCTCGTTCTGCGACGTCGGTCTTCAGGTGTTTTTACTAGGTTGGAATCTCCCGTGCTGGTAAAATTGATGCGCCCAAGCTCGGGACAATTCGGGTTGCTCCCTTCGGTATGCACCTTGCCACGGCCTGGCTTGGCAGTGTATGGACGCTCGATTTTGACCGGTTCCTCATCGCTTGGTGACTCGGATGCTGGGGAAGCATCAGTATGAGGGTTTCGTTCCCGCTTAGGCAGTTGAGCCTTTGAGGTTGTTGGAGAGGTTCCAACTTGATGAATCTCCACTGGGTGAGGCCGGAAACACTTATTACCCAACCCACTACTCATTGTAAGTTTGGCAGCCTCCAGCATGTTCGGCCACTCTACTCTCTCGTAGTCATCATCGTCTATGGAATCAGATCTGGAGTGTGATATTCTCTCTTGTTCTCGGTTTCGTTCTCGTTCTCGATCGTGGTGATGACAGCGGTTGCGTTCGCGGGCAACTGTTACCAATCTATTAGTACTAGAATGGATATTGATGGGAAACAAACTTCTAATCAGATGCGTCATGGCAGCATATTTCTGCACTTCATCCCTGGACAGGACTCTCGAGACGATGACAAAGTCCTCTCTAGCCTCATATATCTCTTTGCCTTTATCCAAAGCTTCTGGGTTTACCAAGTTCCGTGAAATCTTCGTCCATCTCGCATTCACTGGAATGCCATCTTTCTTCGCATCTTTCAATGGGGCAGCTCCTTCTCTAACGGGATTGGGGCCTTCAGAGAACTTTACCGTCGGAGTTCGTAGTATGCCTTTGTCCGGCTTTCCCTTTCCTGCTGTTTCCCCGGCAGGTGAAACTATGCGTAGGTGGCTGCTCTGTGCATGTTTTTGACCTCGGATACCTGGGTGGATTCCAGCTTCTTCGTATATGTCGTTCTGTACTGACCACCTCGAGGGTTCAGAACCAGTAGCTGGATCTTGAGAAGACTTGGCATCAGTAATTTCCAGTGCTTTCTTCAATGCTTTTAAATCCGTTACATCAGTTGCCTTGAAAAGAGGTAGTTTAGCGCCTGATTCTCGTCTCAGTCCTCCAATGTTTCCAGAATCATATGATGCCAATAAACCTTTGCGAGAGTCGATACCTTGAGAAACTTGTCGTTCATTTTGATCACAACTTCCGAGATTGGCGAGTACGGGTTTTGGATTTCTCGTTGCTCGTGAAATGTCTCCTGGTGCTGGCAAAATATCTCTTTCTTCTGCCCCGGGTGGTCGTTCTTTAGCTCGACCATGTAAACCCACCTGCTCTCTATCATCTCTTGGATTGCTACTCCCGCGAGTCTCTTTAACATACTCTTTCCGTCTTCTTGTCCTGCTTTTCTTATTATGATAACTCCCACCATTCTTAATAACATTCCATCCAATTGCAGCACCAATTACAGCCAAACTCGCAATCGATTCTCTTTGGCGCCTTTTGTGATCCCGATTATGTTTCGACCTCTGGCCTCCGCTTGACCGCTCCAATCCTTTGGGACCCTCTGGCCTATGTTTGAATACTACCGGTTTGTTTGGGACCGCCCCAAGTCTGGGCGGAGTCGGATATATCGTCCGTGTACCCGAAACCGTGTCTGTTGTGTTCATTGTAACACTTGGCCTCTTCTGATGGTCATAATACCCTTGGCTTGGTGGAGGGGAATCTTCCAACGGCTTCGGAGGTCTAGCCTCTCTACTCTGGGCGATGAGGTGAGGTTTGGGCATTGAAGCGACTTTAGGAATAGCAGGGTACGGCGCAGCAGATTCGATCTTGTAAATAGTAGTTGTAACTCGACCGCTGGCAACAGGGGAAGATCTCTTTCGGGACTCGTAATCTATTTCACGCCGAGTAGGGTACGGTTCGTGCAACGGGGATTGTCCGTTGTGGATGGGAGGATGCGATGTTCGAGAATAGGGTGGAGGGTAATCGCGTCTGTTTGCCATTTTGCTTGAAGATTGATGTTGCCACCTAATGTTAAGGGAGTTTGTAAACCCAACTTGGGAGACTAATATATTTCCTCGGTGACAGCTGGGAAGATAGGCAGCAGCGGGATCCCAATAAGTGATTGCATTCTTGGCCGTCCAGCTCAATAGTCAAGATCGAATCTCTAAGTGCGGGGCCAGCTCCAATGCTGCGTCCAACAATAATGGAGCACCTACCATCATGCATGCGTCTTTGCATGGCGTTGGTTAGCAAGTGATTCATGAGAGCCATCTCTCAGCCAACGATGAATGGATATTGCATTTTCAAAGATATGCTCACATAAACCGGGCGCGATTGAGGCTCTTCTGCAGGAATGGTCAGTGGGGGTTATGCTACAGATTGTGAGAATCTTGCTGACTGGCTGACTAGAAGGGTTGGAGTTAAGTAAGTTATCGGTAACGATAAGCCGCCACCCCAAGCCGCACCTTTCAAGACGCGGCTCTGCTCAGCACTAGAGTACGGAGTAGAGAGCTTATTGGATTGATATCCCGGGGAAGCTTCTTTCCTTGACATAGTCTTTGCTGCGGGGTAAGCAATAAGAGGCTGAGCTAGGTTGTAAGCAAAGGAACTCTCGAGAGGGGGGACGTCTCGGATGATGAGCCGCTGAGCCTACCCAATGACATTATTGAAACGACGCGTCCTCACGCGATCGTCGACTCACCGAAATCAGGATGATTGAATCCGATCTCATGCATAGATATACAAAAACGCCGCAGGAATAGGCTTCTTTCGGTGAATATGGTTTGTAACATAAAAAATCTCGTTTATAGATGGGTGGGGTGGCATTGGTAGTCAATCCCCAGGAGGGCAATCCCGGTCAGGTGGCAGATAATAAATCGGGCGTAAGTTTTTGCAAGTTGTTGAGGCTCATTGCACAGCCGGATAGCGTGAAAGAATCTCGATGATTGAGGCTGAATGCAAGGATGGTGATAAGGTATGGTGATTTCTTGCCGTCAAGTAGCGACCCTTTACCACTTGTTGCCCAGTGTGGTGAACCATTCTTAGAGCAATATCAATCTCCCTGATATGTTCAAACGGCCTCACAAATACCGGGGTAAGTCTCTAATCCCCGTTGTTATATCATGGAAGTTGACCATCATTAATAACCTTATTCGCCCAAGGTTCTCTTAAAGGTGTTATGCAGTGCCTCCATCATTCCCCTCCTGCCATTCCTGCAGATATGACTTTTAGTTCGTGCCCGACTTGTACGGAGAATATGACTCTCGTTGAAAACGATGTGTACTCATTGGCTGAAGAATATTGTCATCGATTGGGAGCGACCGCTATGCGGGAGTTGGTTGCACGAGTAGATTAGGCTCGCCTGTCTCATCTGAGCCTCACCTCTCTCTGGCACTGACCAGACAAGGAATATGTACCACCTCTTTAGAGCTCATGATCTGATATATCTGTAGTAATAGACTAGTCAGTCTTACTCTCCAATGCCACCACATCGTTCATGAATTATTTTCTACACCCACAACACTGGCTGTGTTTATGGTACGAGATTAGACTTAACTGCACCATCGCCGCAAGAATTTGAGCGATCTTTATCAATATCCTAGTATTGAGGGGTCTCTATAGTTGTAGTTGACAAGATACGCAATGGGTGGATTTTATATGGCGTATCTGGAGAGTACGCGATCTATTCTGTCGGGAGAATTTGTACCGATCCTCTGTAACTAACTTCTTGATGGGCAGGTTTATGCCGACGCCGAGGTTGGCGAGATCCGTTGTACGAGACCTACAGGAGCAGCTCAGGTTTCACCTGCCTGGTGTTGGTCAACGGCCGGGAATACCAAACGGATCTAGCATACGAATCCGATGGGTTGGCTCAGGAGAATGCGGCAATGAGGGCGTTTATGGTATGCCGCATCTTTTCGGTTAATGGAGGCATGCTGGCAAGCAATGGAGTTATCCAGGGGCTGCCTGTACATCAGTGGCCGCCAAAGGAAAAGGGGATGTAGTCGAAGTTGGCTAGGGAACTCTCGGGGAGGGGGGACGCCTCGGATGCTAAGCACCCAATGACATTATTGAAACGACGCGCTAGGCCCGTTTGCACACTCACCGAAATCGATCCGACCTCATGCATATACATGGCAAAATACTGCACGAATGGGCTTCCGACGAATATGATTTGCAACAGAAGGATCTCATTTACTGCATCACCTGGCTGGGATTGCCCTCCAGGGATTGACTACAAATGCCACACTGCCCCCCTGAACCTCACACAAATCAGGCGCAAGTAAGTTATTTATTGCCAGCTGCGATCTTCTACATCACGGATTTTCCCGGCGATCAGTTTCATCCCACGTGCATTAAGGCGTCTTCCCTGCTTGGCGGCTTCGCTAAAAAAAGGGGTGGGCGGCCTTAAATCTTGCCTGAGGCTACCACACTCGCGTGATCGCTCCCTATCCGTTCCATCTTATCCACAATTTTCGATTTATCGATAATATTCAAGGCTTCGAAATTCATGCTAGCACCTCTGCCAATAGCAGGCTAGCCCAAAGTAACTTACTTAGAGGAACTCGACTGAGCCGATGAAATCTTTCGGAATCCCCACGGACATAGACAGTAATAGCTCTGCCGTGGGTCGAGGCCATACTCTGAGACAAGCTATGCCGCGATTTGATAGGTATGGTGTAGCGAGTAGTGGTCGGGTTGCGTCCCGACCACGTTGACAAGGATGGGTAAGAAACACCCCTGTTTGTTACCAATCCCTGTTTGCCATTCCCAGTGTCATTTCATGGAGTAAGCCTCTCCCACCACTACGAGCCTGCCACATCCGAGCTCAGCATCCCGAGCTAGGGCAAGACCATCTCACAGGCCTAAGCTATACCACCACATGAGAATGTACCATATCATAGCACGGAGGTAGCGCCCTATCATAAATGCACGATTGACCTCATAAATCTTCTGAGAGAGTTGCCGAGCTTTCTTTATACACTGTTTTTAAAGCATACAATCCGCAAATATCTTTGACCCTCTTTTCAGCAACTATCCACATACCCACTCTACCTCAGGATAGCTTCTACCTCCAAATACTCGCCTACGTTTATCGGGTTCATTTCCGATACAGAAGATGCTCTTGTCCTCGTCGAAGCTTGCCTTTGCAATAAGCTTGATCCCTTGCCTTATCGTCCCTCCGGTACAGAACGAGCCGTACTTACTAAGAGCGGAAATGTTTTTATCTATACGCAGGATTCTGGAATAGTACGGTGGAGTGACGACATTCCGTGGAGCCCCAGCCGAACGTTGGGCAACTTTTTGATCTACCGCGAATTAGAGCGGCTATTTCTCCTAAAGGAGAAGAGGAAAGGCATAAAGCGCAAGGGTCAATCTACTGGAATTAGCAAAATCTCGAAACTGGAAAAATCTTTGGTTGGATCACTTGTGGATTCCTTTGCATTCAAGGCAGGAGGATTAATGAAGAAGACCATCTCTGTCAAAGTTGAAGGAGTCTCGTACTCTCTAGTCGCCTTCTACACGATTGACGATGTTGTCAATAACAAGCTCCAAACCCCGAGAGAATCTCCTAGTTTCCAATATATTACTCCACGGCCTAGCCTTACTAATAATTTTCGCGAGTCAATTGGCAACGTCGACAATATAGATCAAATCGATGATCAACCTGGTTGTAACGCCTATCCTCTTGGCTTTAATAGCTGCGAAGTAGCGAATCAGAGCACCTTTAGTCCAACGTTGATCCCAATACTATCAACTACCGATCTCTACAGTGGCTATAGTGCCCAACCCTGTCCAGTGGGATGGTCTGCCATCTCAGGCCCGGATGGTTTGTTGTGGATACAAGGCCAACAGAACTCTAGTGACTGTCTTCAGTTAACGAGCCACTACTTCCGAGAAGGTTATTGGGCTTATGGAAACGGGACAGTAGTATAGGTGGCATTTCGGCCTTGTCTGTCTGGTCTTACGAAAATTTTGTCATTGGAGGGTGTTATGTTTATTGTCTCTCTTGAAAATCACTGGACTTTTGTTTTATTGTCACTAAGACTTTGATATCCTTCCTGAAGCTAATACTGGTTCCGCGTACCATCAGATAGTGAGAGATTGAGTGTAGTAAATAAAGAGAATATGCAGAAATGATTCATTAATAACTCCGAGACTATCCTATAACTCTAGCTAAATTCGATGTCAAATGAGTAGTATATTACTATCTATTATAATTACTAGAAAATTATGGCGGCGGAGCGCTTTGTGAGCGGTGACTACGTTGACCGCTTGTGAGAGGAGGATTCGGGCTAAATTGAGTACTGAGTTCCGTATTAGGACATAGCGGATATCTACCCTGGCCTAGCTGTCGGGTCCGACTTGGATTTCGTGATTTCTGTATAGTTAATCGCTGGGTTATAGGATTTAGTTATGGAGTTAAAGATTAACTAATATATGATTTGTGACCTTTAGGCGCTGTTGAAGTTGGCTGTGAAAAATTTTCGTTTGCGAACACACGAATGATTTCTCTCGGAGTACCTGAAGGGGGTTCTCTAGTAATAGTGTCTTAACCCCGGATCGGAAGCTCCTAGGTAGCTTTGGTGTTTACTCTCAAGTGTACAGGAGTGGTATTATTGATGTTAGTAATCGCGCCGGACTCCAGTGGTAGAGTTAGGGCCTTTGGAGTATTATCTCCATCTAGAAACTCTCCTTTCGTCCTTTTAGTTGTATTAATAACTAGAACCTTTTCCTTAGCTCGACCTAATATATCATACTATTTTGCCTTGCTACTTCGGATTTTCAGAACTATACTTGTGCTAGTGTACCGAATATCACTACCCTTTCCCGTTTGATTCGCAATTATAACGACTACATTCTTACTATTAGATTCCAGTTGCTTAATCCAATACTTCAATGTGTCTATTTCCGGTTCCTCGGATATCCTATCTTATTGTGCGGGCTATGCCATTGAAAGCATAACAAAACGATGTTCTACTTTTTCAATTTTCAATATAAACTTCCAGCTACACTATATCGTCTCCCTTTTCTTAAGTCCATCGCACTTGTAACGTCTATTCATGATCAGTATTCCATTGTCATGCAAGAGATAGAGCGACCTTACTCGAGAGCTATGTCTAAGTTTAATGATTAGCCAGTGATCTATCGAGTATCACATAATTATGCCCAAAAGTCTTTGTAGGCCACTTACTGGTACCCAAGACCGGCTCAACCCGGGGGATATGGATGTAACTGTTCTCGCCGCTCTTAGTGTTATCGTCCAACAAGAATCTTTTGCAGTCCGCTATAATGTCACCCTTTGGATTCAACAGAACGGCTCTTGTCCAGTATCGGGACGACTCTGACCATAGAGCAAGCGCTAGGAGGACAAAGTACCTGTATTCCATTGCTTTCTCCATTGCCTAGGTGATATAGGTATAGATGAGTGTGTCAGACACAGACTCAGACGCTAAAGCTTGTTAAATAATTGAATAGATTCTTGTAAAATCAAAGCTCACTAAGAATCGCTATTGGCAAGGCAAGAAGACTTCTACCTTCCGGGTCTGCTTCTTTTAGTAAGGTATCCCTATACTTGGCTTTAAGTTCGATATCAATTACCTTATTCCTAATATCGAATGGCCTATCCTTTATATAATATTAGTAAGGAAACTAAGAGTCTTACTATGAACTATACTTGAATAATGATAACTTTTATATTTGGCTTAGTTAGCTAAGATGCAAAGGAGGTTATTTAGTATATAAGGGAGAGATTTAGAGAGACAAGTAGTAGAGTACAGTAATAGATAAAAAAAATCAAGCGTTAAATAAAGTTAAATAATCTGTGGTATAGGGAGTAATAATAGAAGAGGCGAGGATACTGAAGGCTATAAAGATATGAAGTCGACTAATTATATTCTACTGAAAAACAAGAGGAGCTACTTATCTATATAAAGTTATTAAACTGGGTAGGAATCTACTATTAAGGTACCTTTGGCGGCTAGTATAGATTAGTTAGGATGCAGTCTAATATTAATCTGATAAGGGTAAGACGTAGGATAGTCTTATATTGGGTTAGGGGTAGTTATACAAAATACTGTGTATCCTGTACTTGCAACTATTCTTCTACTATGTTAGGATTATATAGGTGTGAGCGGATCCCAAGAGATAACACGACCGTAATGAGCCCGGCCGATCTTCTTTCTCAGTATATAGTTAAGCTTTAGCGACGATTAGGCTGTCTAGTTGTTTCCCCTGGATTCTAATATCAGCTTTCTTTGAGTTTCTTTAACCAGGTATACTATAGGAATAACTGTTATCGGCGCAATCGGTCTAAGAGTACTTACCGCCTCTTTCCAGGTTTATGCCACGAGGCCCTGCGTTAGTTGAGAATAACCTCTAGTAAATGAGGAGATTGGATTTGGTCTTCGTTCTGTGCGGCGCAAAAAGAAGCAAGGGCTATAACAATGAATACGGCTCTCGAGCTTGCGGTCCGGCACTACAGGGCGCAACGGGGCGCGTGATTGTGAATGCAGATGAGAGCTGAGCCAACCCTACCTGCCAAGACCTATCAGCGGCGTGGAAGTTATAGCGAGGCATAGCCAACAGCCCGTGTTCCGCGGCTAAGATACAGCATCTGATATTGGTTGACAAGGGCTAGGTGCGGGGCCACGCTGTTTGGCTTGAACAAGGAGTGTAGTGCGCTGTATTGGATGAATATTTGCCTGATATTACTTATGCAATTTGTACGGCGATTTGTGAGCAACTGCTTTCGGGGGTTGGGTCAGAGCCTAGGCTGGTTTCATATTCAAGTTTCATTCCTTGCAGGTCTCTGGCATCACATATGTCTTATTTGTCATATTTCAATCGTTGGCTAAACAAGAAGTGCATGTTCACCGACGTGAATGGGTAGCAGAATCTCCGTGAATGAGGAGCAATCACAATCCCATATATGAGCATCTCCATTATTACTCCCAAGTTCAATCCCAATTCCCTCACCTCAAGCTCGTATGCTCATATGCCATATGTTGTTAGGAGTCAGTTCATTGCTGGCCCGCAAGCCATATCCGGAGGACCCTTTGTTTCGTGTAGCTTGTTGAAATATAGGACATGGTTATCTCTTCTCGGGTGTATTATGTGCGGTAGATTGATCTGGGCTGTTCCTGCAATGTCTTCGTGATTACCACCGTTTAGGTTGCTGGTGGATTGTGAACAAGTTGGTTTGAGGATCTTGTGTACGTTGTGTCAATGTGGAGTTTGATAGTTGGGTATATCATGAGATCGTCCGTCGCAATTGTCTGGCCCGTGAGAGAGTATCATTTGTTTAGGTTGCTGGTTCCCAAAGCGCGAGGGTGAGCAGACTCTGGTGTTGACTGCTAGTTGATTTCATCAAGAGATCGAATCAGAGATGGTGATATCGCAGTGGGAAGATCATTTTTTCGAATGTAAAGAGCTTGTGTGGGTAGAGGTGCTGCGGTTGGTGCGTAGACATTACCGGTGCTGGCTGACATTGTGCGGAATCTGCTGCTGCCCCTAGGACCTCCGGTGTTGACACTCGATGCCAATGTGCGAGCCGATCAACTGGTGAATCCTCCTCTGCTAAATCACAGGAGGTCACAGTGGTCGTCCCTGTTCAACTGGCTGTCGTTATCGTTGTCCCACTGGCACTCGAAGATAAACCAACAACAATCTGCTCATCACTCTTGCGGATGTGGACGGGTCTTGTGGAGGTCGTGGTGGAGAGGGTCGTGGAGGAAGTCGCGCAGGAGGTCGCGCAGGAGGTCGCGCAGGAGGTCGCGCAGGAGGAGGTCGGTGTTGTTCCCTGCCATTAACACGTTGTTTGTCATGATTCCTTGGTGATGAGGTCTGAGGCGTAGAATGATGTCTTATCAAATGCATGCTGTTGAGATCAACTGCTAGAACGTCGGGTATGCTCCTCATCTAGGAGAAGGGTTAGTGGCAGATAAGGAGTATTTCTTGTTCTAGTTGGGGAAGGGCTCGTTCGAGTTCGTGGCAGGTGCTCTGAGGACACAATTCGTATTCGCAACAATCATCGTAGGCATCCGTATTATTCAGCCATTTCGTGCATATATATCCTCCCACAAGCAAAGCCAGAAACTGAGATTTAGGGATATTGCGTCCTAAGAGTATCGAATCCGAAACTAGTATCGTGAAGCTAGTACGCCGAGTTCGGGACTTGCGCGCCAACAGCCATTACGAACAGGATCCGCGTCTTTGGATCTTGTAATGTTTGAGTGGGTTGTTTTTTGAAAATGGCGGTTCTTCCCTGTGTATTCGCCGTCACATGGTTAACGGCAAATAGCCGTTGTTCCTCGGTGAGAAGGTTGGCTATTAATAGAAGATTCGGGAGAATAATGAGGGAGGAGTACCTCAAGGTTCCACTAAGACTTTGTAATCCAAATGCCAGAATATTGATTAATGAGGCATATTTAAAAAGGAGAATAGAGTCCTTTGCAAATGCAATAACTCTATAAAGTCCACAGAAGTAGTAGGGATGCGTTGATCTGTGGCGTATGAGAATCAAGGTACCTTAGTAGGATAATGCCAGCTAGAGCAGGGCTTTGAGGAGTATTTCCAGCGTAGATCATTACCGTATGCTGACAGAATTCCATACTTTTGCTCCTGAAAGCTTCGGGAGCTACCAGTGGCTGAAACCTAGGAGGAAACTTTCCTGTGGTCCCGTCTGCGTTCCAATCGGGTGTAGAAGCCGGAGAACACACCGAGCATTAGCCAGAACCGGGGATATCGGGCGATGAGGCGTCATATTCCCCTCCTCCTCGCCCTCATCCTAAAATGACTGGATATATGCAACATTGAAATGCCTCCCTGCCCAAAGCAGACTGCTCGCTTGACAATGGACGCCCTGCCTGACTTCACGGCTCTTCAAGTCCCATCAAATTCATTGCAAAGTAACAGGTGGAGCCTTGGCTGTCATAAGAACGAGAAAACTGTCAACGAATATTGACAAAGCGCCCAGCACCCGCCTTAGAAAGCCGTCACCGCACTATCCTGTGTTCCGAAGATCTGGTCACCGTTTATTGATCTCCCGCAACCCCTCACGCCGTCAGTTCGCCACCACGACTTTTCAAGGTTCTGCAACGACGTACAGAGAACGTTTGATCGAAGGTAAGATCCGGAGCATAAGTAATACCTTGTTTTTCATATAACAGAGAAACAGCATGGAACTCAGGGCTACGTAGCAACTTTGGGCATCACTAGCAAATGCGAGCTGCATATAATGAATGTGACTGCAGTGACTGCGGTGACAGCTCAAACGTCTCAGCCTATCATAAGCGACGCGGCAAGCCAGCTGGCGATCGTGTCTTTGCGGAGAGAATGGAATCCTTAATATAATACGACTCTTCCCCTCTTCACTTTTTTCTCCATTTATTTACTGCGTCTTTGCTCTACCTTATTTTTTTTGGAAGATTTTACTAACAATCAATCGTGGTATATCTTCCTTTTCGACGACATGCATTCGACTGAATTGCAGCTTGATTGGCTCGGGCAAACCCCAAGGATGATTTCGAATTGTTCTGGTTAATTTTCCTTCCTTCACTGGTTGGCTTCCGTTCGGCGAACTCCCCAGTCTGCCTACTTTCATGGCGGTGTGCAGCCTTGCTGCCTGCCTTATGCCGCTGCCTAAGTGATGAGGCGCAAAGCTTCGCCGAGGCCGGACGTGGGGTCAGGCTGATCACCGAAAATGCTTTTATATGGTGGTGGGGTACCCACACTACCCACTCGGTAAAAGCATCGAACTAAACGCGACTTTTTAGGCTCCTTGGTCGCGATCAAGATGCGACTCCTCATTCAATCTACCAAGAAGACAGCACAACGTGTGTGCAGAAGCCACATCATTCAGGTATCGAGACACTCCTGGTGAGGCAATACGACGGACAGTACTTGAGCGAGCGGCGCGGCCGGCGATTGCGACACTCGGCCCAACATAGAAGAGCGTTGGGTAGCGATACATAAGAATTTCACCAACGCTTTTTGCACTGTCTCATGGACCGCGGATCTCGAAAGACCAGCGTCGATTTACCTCCGATCGCCCAACTATCAACGATTTCACTAAGGGTCGGATATGCCAAAACATAATAAAGGGAATACAAGAGACAACAGGAAGGAGAGGGAGGAACAGAAGGGGGAACAGAAGGAGGAACGCAGGGAGGAACAGAAGATCGTGGCTGTCACTGGAAAAAATGACCCCGCTGCTCTAGGCTGGGCCAAACACTTCGTAAGTCTTGTATATATGCTTCAGGGGTATACGATAGGCTGACTTCCATCCATGCTTCTACAGAAAATATCAAGTGGAGTGACCAACAACCAACCGGTGGTATGGCAGTCGTGCCCGAGGGGGTACATGCAATCCTGCTTAATAAATCCAGCATTAGTGGAATATGGATCGTGAGGAGTGGATTTGAAGCTTACCCAATACCGCCGGAAGAGACCGGATGGTGCGTTGTTGCTGTGAACCAGGGCGATCAGATCTCCGGAGATGCTGAGTTCTATTATGACGGAAGCTGAGTTCTATTATGACGATCCTGTGTTCTATGATACATCTGTATAGAGGCTGAACTCCTTCTCCTTCACCTCCAAATTCTCCACAATTCTATTGGCTACCTCTTCAGAAATCTCCATCTTACTTGTGCTTAATATGCCATCTACTTCAAACACTAGCTCAACCCACGACTGATTGTCACGACTTATACCGGTTGACAATGATGCTGACACACATATGTGCTGGAAAGATTTTAACAAAAGTTCGACGCTGAATGTCTCCGTCTGGAGCCTGGCCTGAATTTTCATGGCTGCCTCCTTAGAGATCCTCATCTGACCTATGCTTGGCTTGGCCCCATCCACTTCAAACTCCAGCTTAACCTTTGACCAGCCGGCGTTGGTTGAGAATAACGTTAACAGCGATGCTGACACACAAATGTCTCGCAAACACGCTAACAAGACTGCCTTTCGCATGACGACCTGACGGCAGTGCTCCCGGAAAATAATTCCACCTGCTATTGATTAGCTTGCACCAATTAATAGAAGGAGTCTTGTTCACCATCTGGACACCGCCTTGCGACTGTACAAACCAGTAACAACCTCGGAGGAAGTATCTTTACTAATAGTCCATTCTCAACGATGATAGAGACTAGGACTGCTTGGTCTCTTTCAATATCCATTTTTGTAATTTGAGAGCCTGGGGTCTCCGAATTGGGAAAATCCAGATGTGGCGTAGATGCAGAAGAAAGGCCATCTGTGGTTATCATAAGCTTAGAGAGCACACATAGGAAACCCACGACTTACTATCTGCAGCCCCCGTTGCTTCATCTGTCGTTCGCGAACGTTTCCTTGGTGGCTCCTTTGTGACTGCTTGGTTGTCCATCTCCAGAGAACGTTTCGAAATGCTGCTTGGTCCATCATGAACAGCGGTAGGTATTGACGGCGCAGTTGGGGCGTTCTCGGGGCCGGCTGCGAAGAGGATATCAACAAATGCCTTCCTATAAATAAAATGAAATACTCCGTGAGATACTTACGAAGAGGACGTGCCTCATAAAAATTAACTTTGAGTCCCGCACGCTCCCAAGCATCTTGTCGAAAACTCTTGTAAGGTTTCTCTCCTCGAATGTCAACGCTGTGGAGTATTGCTTCGCAAATATCAACAAATAACCCATCTTGCCTCTTCCGGACCATCGATATCCATTCCTTGATAGATATATAGTAGGCAAGAAGTAGGAAAGTCTTAGGAGATAGGTTGGAGACCTGCTTCCGAATCCAAGGGAGGAAAATCTTCTCGTTTTGAGGTCCACTCCCGCCCTGACGTTCCCCCTTGCCCTGAGATATCGTGCTCTCGCTTCGAGCAATTTGAAGCTCTTTCTCCCCTTCATTGTCTGTATGTGCCACGCCTTGAAGTCCATTCTCCCCTCCATTGGCTGCATGCGCCACGCTTCCTCCATTGGCTGCATGCGCCACGCTTTGAAGTCCGTCCTCCCCTCCATTGTCTGCATCCGCCGCAATTTGAAGTCCTTCCTCCACTTGACAACATAGGGCTTTATCTAGTCCTTCCGTTGTACAGCCGAAAACCTTCTGGAGCTCATCACGGTTCCCATAGCGAAGGATGAAAATGTCCTTACTATCCGGAGTAGGGGCCTTCTTCTTTTTGCCCGACACGATATTCTGGGCTTTTGTATGAAAAGCGGCAACCTCCTTAAAAAGGTTGTAAAATATGTCCAATTCTTCCTTAATCTTAGGTATGTCATTGCAATAATGATAGCAAACAATAGCAGTATCTCTGACGTTAATTTCTTTACCACTGTCATTGGTGTAGGTTATTTTTAGCCCCATTGGATGGTTTTGCGACATAGATGTCACGTGTTGTCAGCACAAAAACGTTGTCGGTTGCTCGGAGGTTGCTGCCCGATCGCACAATCAGACGAAAATTCTGGGTCGGTAACCTTTGACGAAGGGCCAGGAGGTATGATTGTTGGAGAATCGTAATCCGTCGCTTGGTCGACGTCGGTTGGGTGTGGGTTGTTGGTGCAAGTCGTAGTCTGTTGCTTGGACAAAAGGGAAAGTTGGGTGATGATGGAATAATCTGTGGTCTGTCGCTTGGACGAGCGAAAGTTTGGGTAGTGATGAAAAAATCTGTGGACTGTTGCTTGAACGAAGGGAAAGTTGGGTGGTGATGAAAATATCTGTGATCTGTCGCTTGGACGAACGAAAGTTGGGTGGTGATGAAAAAATTGGTGGATTGTCGCTTGGAACAAAGGGAAAGTTGGGTGGTGATGTAAAAATCTGTGGTCTGTCGCTTGGACGAGGGAAAGTTGGGTGGTGATTAAAAATTCTGCGGTCTGTCGCTTAGACGAGCGAAAGTTGGGTGGTCTGGCGGCCTGTGGCTTAGCCGTCTCGAACTTCCTGCAGCCCTCCTTGCTTAGCTTCCTTCTTGCATGACGCTAATCGACGCATATCGCGCCTACAAAATCGATCTTAGGAACATCAAATCACGTCAAGTAAAGGCGGCAAGGTGTGAATTGACTTCGAACAAAGTCGAGGAGGTCTGCACAGGAAAATATGCCAAATCCGCTTCCATTTATTGGGGGAGTTTTCAATTCTGCTCGTTTGCTATTAATACAATTCTTTAAACGTTCTGTGTCACGTCAACATTTTCATAACGCCACTATTGAGCCAAACCCAAGTCATTCCGCCGTATCAGTAATCTCTACTTTTGGCTTAGGGGGGTTGACATTCGTCTCTAAGTGTTCCCCTGTCAATGGTCAGCGGGGAATTATTGACGGAGGGTCCCTGACGATGATCTCAGTAGCTGCATTTAATTCGCTGTAAAGCATGCAGCTGCAGCAGAGTTGCAGGAGCTTCTTTTCTCTTTGTTTACTTTCGACGACATCAAGGACTACCAAGAGCTTTGAGAATGAAGGAAGCCGGTGACGATGGCCAGTTTTTAGACCGTGAATACCCAAGAGATCCAGTATACTCGACAGAGGACTTCATTGGAGCTTGGGAAAGCCCTCAGCGCAACAACGGCCCCGCTGTGAGCACCGACGGCAGCGGACGTGAAGCTAGAAGCCAACAAGGTGCGAATCCGACCAGACATCCAGAAACTTTATGTTGCTTGGCCATTTTCGTTGTTGATATTGATGATTCTGTGATGGAATAGCACCCTCAAAACCGAATCCTCTCGATATTCATAGTCTGGATAATGATCCTACCTCCTCTCTCGGAACCAGCACATCCACTGCGAATATCCTAAGTCCAATCTCTCCGCAACCACCACAAGCCTTGATTGAGCCTGAAGTTAATGATGGCAACGACTCACCTGTTAATAGTGACGACGAGTGGGCATACGGAGAGGACGATTCGGCATACGGCGAGGACGATTCAGCATACGGAGAGGACGATTCGGCATACGAACACAACGATGATGGGAGCTCGACTACATCGATCGACTCTAGTATCAAAACACATCGAAAGGAAAACGGGAGAACCTACCATGCATATCATGCCGAGAAGTACGTGTTTCCGAACGATGAACCTGAGAAAAATCGTTTGGATTTTCAACATACACTCTTTGCCCACACCTTCGACAACAAATTATTCGCCTCTCCTCTTAATATAGACGAAATCCACAGGGTGCTTGATGTTGGTACGGGGACCAGGATCTGGGCAATGCAATTCGCTGATGAGAACCCCAACGCAGAGGTGTTCGGCGTTGATCTCAGCCCTATCCAGCTAGAGTTCGTCCTACCAAACGTTACGTTCCAGGTCGACGACGTTAAAGACCCTTAGATATTCTCTCAACTCTTCGACTTCATCTATATCCGTGGGCTGGCTAGTTCAATCGAGAACTAGGGACGATTTTTTGAGCAAGGATTTAAGTAAGATTTCAAAATCCTTACTTTCGGACCTTAAATATTTATTTGTACTTTACTATTGTTACTTTATCTATATGTATACTTACTCCTCCTAGATATCTTGCCCTAGGGGGCTAGATCGAAGTAACAGATGTATGCTTCCTAATTCTGTTTAATAGCGACTTAGACGGGCCGTAGTTGTATGAATAGTCTGATCTTTTAGTTAAAGCTAGTCGAAAACACGGACGACCGATAGATAGCGCCAAATGGTATAAGTCGGAACTAGAGGCAGCCGGCTTTGAGGATATCATTGAAGTCAAATATAAGTAGCTATAGAATCCGTGGCTAAAAGATCGAAAGTTGAAAAAACTTAGTATAGTTGTTTTTTTCTGATTAGGCCTTTGTGAAACTTTGTTTTGATAATTATTAGTAGCAAATTATAGCTAATTAGACCTCTAGGATAGTAGAACTATGAGAATATACTTATGGGACTTGAAGGCTTTAGTATGGCGCTCTTGACCTGTTACTCACAATAGTTAAGGGAAGAAGTATAAGTCTTATTAGGCTATGTTAGGGAAGAGATCAGGAATCGAAATATCTATGCCTACTTTCCTATGTAAGCACTTTCTACCTAATCTCTAAGCTGATAGTTAATATGATTCCAGATATGTCGTCTATGGGCGGAAGCTATTGTAAGGAAGACATCAGGTCTGAGTTTGCAAAGAAGGGGGGGGGGGGAGTATTATTATATTAATTCCTGCTTTGCCTTTAGTCTGTATGAAAGTAGCATATTTGTACCACTCAAACAATGTATATATCAATGAGTATAAGACGAATTATTCTATTTTTTGGGTCGACTTCGAGCAAGAAGCAAGTAGATAAAACGTACTCTTAGTCTTATTATTTTCTGTGTTTTATCCTCCTCCATCAAGTATCTATCTCTGCCAATAGCTCTTATATAACTTGTAATCGCTTCAAAGTCCTGACCCTTATCTAAAGAGACCCTGCTCGTTTAGTATATAGGCTGTTATCGGCTAGTAACGAGCAGGTTTCTATGCCGGAAGGAAACTTAGCTTCGGTGGAATATTTTAGGCTAGGTGGCGTGTAGAATAGAAAGCCTGGACCTACTCACAAGATTCTATGAAAAAGGGATAAATACGGACTAGGTAAAACCGAGGGAATAATCCCTATAAGTAATATAGGCGTATCTTTAGTATCTAGAATCTAAGATAATAGTGTACTAAGCTAACCTAGAGTAGTAGGTATTCTAGTCAAGGAGCATTTGATAGGGAGCTTAGTGTAGTCTTATCCTCGTACCTAGATTAGCGGGCTACTTCTGACTTACCCTAAAAAAAGAACTTATTAACTTCCTAGTGTAATACTCAATAAGTAAACAATTCTCGATCAGGGAAATTCCACTAGCTAATTTATTTATTATTTCTTAAACAAGTTATTCTAGTATCTTTCGTACATATCTATTTAGAGCTTAGGTCGTAGTTGTAGGACTTCTACTGAACTTATAAGGCTTGGTACGTGTGTGGCATACTTAGTAGTCCCTATCGAGCTTATCTGATGAACGCGGATAATACTAGCTAGGTAGTTCCAGTGGCTTGCGAATGCCACATAGTACAGGCATAAAGATCTGTGTATTTATTCGCCTACTTCTACTCTTCCATTAATCTAGATCTTCTTTTCTTTTAATCTAAACTTCCTAGTACCTGAGTTTGTGTATTGACATAGTAACTCCAATAATAAAGCTAGTTACATACAAGAACTATCCAAAAAGACGAGTTAATATGGCCGTGAGTTTTGAAGCCTAATAGTAGTAATAATACCAAAGACTGACTTGTTTCTTATATAGTGTAATACTTATATGTTCTAATTCTAAATAGTATTTATAGCTAGTGTTCTGTTGTTCTATCCTTATTATAGTCGCTAAGTATATGATAGGCTGCTTGTGAAAGACAAAATGCGATACTAAGAAGCTGTTATATATCTTCTGTACTACTCTCGAGATTAAATGTATATATAGAATAACTACTCTAGAGTCAAGGTAATGAAACTTCCTTGTACGATTTCTTGTAATTAAGGAGTTAGCCTTTTCGAAAATATTTATTAATCTTAGTCTATAGAGCAAAGCAGCGTACCTCTTCCTCCCTTAGAACCTCTATATAGAGGACGTTCTCCGAGAGTTTAAATCCTACTAGTAATCTGTAATTATTAATTCCCTTGACCTTACCTAGAGAAAGTCTCTATATAATTGTACCCCTAGAGGCTTAACCCTCTTCTGGTGTTATCTTAGAATGGCCTTACAGTATAATATTTCTAGATTTAAGGAACTTTACTCTAATATATATATGATATCAAAACGGTTATCTTAGATACAAGGGCATAGAACCCTGTGAAAGATGTGCCTAGCTTGGATTAGACTGCGTTTATTTTAAGGACTACCTGGACGAAACTAACTCTATAATATCGATAATTGCCTAGCCTAAATATATTTGTATAGGCAATAAAGTCTATTTCGACTTCTTAATAGATAATACTAAGACTATACGAGCTTCTAGCTTATATAAACGTGATCCTACTTGTCTCGTTATTAAAGCTATATCCGATTCTCTCGCGGTACAAGCTATTATAGAGAGGGCACTTCTTAGTATATAGATAGAAGAAGTAAAAGAAACGGAAATCAAAATAGCTAGTCAAAGTAGTAATATAGAGACTTAGACGCTATAAGTTTAGCTATTCGGGATATTATAAGG
The DNA here is from genome assembly GCA_002803225.1 of Gamarada debralockiae. Classification (NCBI taxonomy): domain Eukaryota; kingdom Fungi; phylum Ascomycota; class Leotiomycetes; order Helotiales; family Hyphodiscaceae; genus Gamarada; species Gamarada debralockiae. The sequence continues at coordinate 56,571 of NXFV01001303.1, read as the reverse complement.
TCTAAACTAATTCCGAGATTTAGTACGGTATAATATCTAGGTATTAATTTACTTGTGAATTCGGATTAAGCTGCTTAAAATCAAGAGATATTCTCTATTCATAGAACTATCGTAGAATACAGAGTGATTTTGAACCCGCTGTCTTATAAGAAGCCTAAAGTCAATAGTAGAGAAGCGTTGTTACTACGGGCCGTGACTACTGGTACTTATAATTGAAGTATAACTATTTATTACTATTCATATAAACCTGATTCTTCTAACTAGCCTTAGGTCGATAGGGATATAGTTTTACTGGAAACAAGAGCTCTAGATATTATAGAGTAATTTAAGGTTAGTATCTATAGCTATTACTATATAAAGATATTCTAACTAGGGTAGACAAATGAGTCTATATAATAGAAGAAATTTCACTTCATTTATTCTAATAGTCTTAAGGGGTAGATAAGTACTTTAATATATAGAAGCCTGCTCTATTTCGACTATACTACTACTCAAATCATAAAACCTGAGCCTAGGGACTACTTTTATTGCGAACTCATCTCGTTTATAGCCTAGATCTTAAAGAATCTATCTTATAGAGTAGAAGTATTATATCCTCTGAATTCGCAAGAAAAACTATATATTTTACTATTTACTATAGAGATCAAGTTATTAATTATTTCAATAGTATTATTACAGTAGTAGTAGTTAATAATATAAATATTATTAACTCTAAGGACCTTACGAAATACTATAAATAGGGCGTAATAGAATAGTAGATACAATTCTATAGGAACCTCTTCGCTCTCTAGATAAGCCCGAATTAGGGGATTAAAACGGATACTAGCGGGGATTTAGGAGCTATAGCTACGACCTAAGATTCTCTAGATTTTATATACTAACTAGGAACTTCCGAGATAAATAGTAATACTACCCGAGACTATCTACTTTACTAGAATATAACCTATAACGCCGATAAAAGCTTAATTAATTGTTATTGCCAAAGCGAATAGAGAGTCCTAAAAATTATTAATTAGCTTCGCGATCTACGGAATATAAGAAATATATCCTTACTCTTAGATATTACTAACTGTTTTAGAATAATAGCTTAGACGAGCGAACGTATAAATATAGTGCTAGTAACTTCTATAATCGCGAATAGAGATATCTCCGTAGCTATACCGCTGCGCGGAAGGAAGGCCTATAGGAAGTCTAGGTAAGGTTACTATAACTATAAAATCAGAAAGATTAAGGTATAACGACTAATTAAAGTACGTAATTATTCACTAATAGGTTGTAGTGTCCAGAGACCTAGCTAGAATACGAGAATTGTACCCGGAAAAAAATTAAATGCAATTATCCTCCGTTGCTGCAAATGTGTAGTCAAATCTCCTGATCTCTGCAGCCGGCTGACATCGTGTGGTGCGACGCAGAGACTTATACTGTTTGTCTAGATAGATTCTTGATATATGCCTTTATTATTAATTATATGTCGACGCGACTTCTGAAGCAGATATGGATGAATTTTTGAATGAGGACTGAACATAGAAGGAAAGATTAGTCTCAGCTTAGAACGTAATAATCTTGTTGAACACAGCAGATTTGACTACACTCCAGGTATTGTATAAAGCACGATTAAATATAATGCAATCCATAGTCTTTCTAGAGGGTTCTCCTTATACATTCTGTGGTTGAGGCCGTTACAAGTCGTCCCCTTTACTCTGGAGACGAGAAGAATAACTGCCTTGGAGAACTGTATTGAAATATGCTGCTTTAACATCTAAAATATAATCTATGAGCAATCTATTCTATGCAAGTACTACTTGCATTAATTGGCTTTATACAGAAGCAAGATAGTACAGGGGCCTTCGTAAAACGTAGGGGTATTTTCAAGCTGCGGGTGCTCAGTTAATTAAGTGGGGCTCGCGAACATACATGCCACGAAGCAGCCCTGCTCGTTGCTCTGTAGACGTGAACTCACTGTCTCTGCATCCTCGATCCTTAGAAACCACACAGGTATTTCTATTATCTTATATTAGGATAGAGGTATACTATTACGCCTAACTTAGGAAGTGGTCATAGGATGTGGTCATGAGATGTAGTCCTTACATACGATCACAAAGCACTGAGTCCAATTGGGGGAGATTGTTAAACCTTTTACGATTGGTTTAATATAGGCGGGGATTCATATATAGGAGATGCGAAATAGGACGAAGTAGGAAGTTCAATTGAACGCTGAGTAGAAGTAGATAAAATTTGGCTATAGGAAGAAATATCCTATTCTTCTAGTTGAAAATTACCCGGGTTCTGGACTCTTCTACTAATACCTCTTCTTTTATGTTTATAGTTAGTAGAGGCTCTTCGGTGTTTCCTAGAACTAGGTAATGTAACCTCCTAAAACGAAGGGATATATCATACTCCTCGATTTACGGGTTTTCCAAGAAGAATTACCGTATTATCCCTTGTTAATCTTATACAAGTATCACAGTGAGTATAAGAATATTTAGGACAGTGTTTAGTCGTATATTCCAACCCCCTACCTTCCTAACTCTAAGTACAATACTGAGTTTATTAACTATTAGTAATATTACCTGCTTAGGATATAAGAATACTTATGTAGAGCTATACTAGAACTACCTTATATTGTGCAATAATACTACATTTCTCGCACTGAGTATATCCGTACTGGGGACACTTGTACTCCCTCGGCTAACTCTAGGGAGCGCGGTTATAGTACTAATTATTATTAGTAGGTCCCCCGCTGAAATAATTCAATTTACTTATACACGAGATCGTTTTTTTGTACCTAGGTTCCTCTGTCTTTAGTCTACCTTCGATAAGCTCTTTACTACTATTCTAGATCTCTCTACTCGGGCCTATAGACGGTTTTAGTTAGAATAGAAAAGAACAGTAATATAATAATCTTACTTTAATATATTTAACTCTATAGTTAATAATAATAAGAGAGATAGGTTAATTTAATAAAGGGGGAAATATACTCTTGTAATAAATTAGTATAACTTCTCTTTTATAACTTCCTGAGGATAAACCAAACCGTCCTAAACGGAATTTATTCATAGATAGGGCAGTAATAAGTACTTGGACTAAGCAGTACTCGTGCCAGTCATGAATTATCCTAGTAAGCCAGCGGGGCTTATACACAACTCCCTTGTCACCCGCTTTTACTTGGTCTGATCTATGTATTGAGATCAATGGAGTAACAGTGCTTCAAGGAGGTCAGTCATCAGAATTTATAACAAATAGTGAAGTGATCAAACACGCTTGAAGTGACGAAATCTCATTCGGCCAACTCCAGTGCAGCTCGGTGATCACGATCGGCTGTAGAGTAAGAGCATTGAATTATTCGCCAACTGAAATAGCAATGACAGCCACATAACAGCTGGAGGTTTGCTCACCTATGCTGCGGTGAATGAAAGAAATGGATGGTTACCACATAAAGCTGATCAAGTGAACTGGAGGAGCGCTGATAGGTTGAGGGCTGCAGGGTGGCAGACACTCTAGAAAAACGAACTACTCGAACAGGGATCAGCTAGCAAGAGGGTTGGTCGACTGGGTCGGGCAATTGCCAAAGCAAAGACTTTTGGCATTTTCCGCTTCTAAAATGACTCCGGTATGCGGGGAGACGAAGTAAGTGCTGCTTGCTAAATACAAGGGTAAAATTGCTCTATCTCACAGTTTCCGCAGAAGGTATGGGCACAACGCACGTCGGTGCAACTTTCCACATCCATCTTCATACCGCCAGTACCACCACATGTATGTATTATAGTCCACCGCACACGAAAAGGTGTAAAAATCCCATACACAGGACCATCTCAGTAATAATTTCTTCTCGTTCTCCTTAGCGTTTGACTCTCTAATCCTGATAGTGTTGACTTACCTCTTTTTTAGCTTCTATTGAACAGTCTTTACAACGTAGATGAACACAGCCAAGACGCCAACATGCACACTATGTATTGTCAGTATATCGTATACTAATTAAGATAAGATACCCTTACGCAGCTCCAAACCCAGTAATAATTGAAGTGGGTTTGCTGTAGTTCCTTTAAGCCGCTTCTATAAGACGCTCCAGATTTGCTGTACTCTTGACTCGATAGCTCTGGCTGTAGATTACAGAAGGTTAGCCTGTCGCTTAGTAGTAGTATAGACGTTCAAACCTGGAAATTAACTTTTTATTACCTTATTTGGTATCTTTCTTTGAAAGACTATTTTTAGAGTCTCTATAATTACTTGTGTTCAGGTTTGAAGAGCCTTAATAGTTGAGATGTTAGCCTTTATGTTCGTGAATAGCGTAAGAGCTACCACCGAAATGCCGCTCTTCTGTAAGCCAACTGGATTGGTCCACATCACTACGCCTCGTTCCAATTGTCCTGGACGTTTACGCCCTGCATCCATCAGAAATGGAATTGACGGCTGCGCCGTCATGCAAGCCATCGAGTCTAATCGCGGAACTTCCTTAACCCTTCTATTAATCGGTCGAGTCTGGTGCACCTTTCTCTGCTGACGTGTATCTTCCTGAGTCAGAACCTTGCGGCTCAAACGTGGGGTACAAAAAGAGTTAACCCTTTGCACTTTAGTCTTGTATTCGCGTCAAGATAAGCCCTGAAATCAAAATACTTATTGACGATCCAGAGTAACTCGGCCACTTCCTTGAACTCCTATTTCGATTCTATCTTATATCTTCCATTATGGCTTGGGTTTTCACAGATGCTTGGCTTTGGGCAACTGCTTGGTCAACGCAAGCCACGAAGCCAACTCAAGATCCCCCTCCACTTCCTTCACCGGAATCGGCCTCGACGTCCCTACCGACATGTGGTGGACATAGTGCAGGCAAAAGGGTGACACTTCAACCATATGCTACGAATCCAACCTAGGCGCCTACTAATAAGGGGATTTACTTTATAACTGAACCTATAACTGGAAAGCTCCTCGTAGGGCTAGATGGAGCCCACCAAATCGATTTGGGATTACAACCTCGAGCTCCTAGCGTCTACTGTACTTTCGAGTGGCTACCAGTGGCCTACAGTCGATTTCTTTTGGAGGAAGACAAAGACAAGAAAGAGAATCGCGGGAATGACCTTATCTCGACTAGGAAAGAACTCGCTAAGCACCGTCTCCAGTTACGTGATGATTTCAAGAAACAGGGGGGCTCACAGCTTCAAAAGGACCCTACGACTATACGTACGAAGACCCTTTATGCCTTGGGTTTGATCGGGCAACGGGTAACGATGGAATAGCCGGATGGAGGTTTCTTTGAGGGCGATATTGTCCGTGTATAGGTCTGTGATAATACTGAAATGAAGATTGCAGAGGGAGCTGTGGAAAAATGTTGTGTTCATTTCCAGGGGTTAGCAGAAGATTATGAGTTGGAAGAGTATTGGGATATTGGGGCCATCCAAACGACGGTGAAAATTAAGGTGGCTAAGGAGAAAACCTTGGAACAGATCTACTCAGTTTGATCTAAACTCTTTATTGTTTTCTTGTTGGGTTCAACACCCTTAGGTGCATCAATGGTCTCAACACCATCTACATGTAGCAGCATTTCCTATAGCTTGAAATTGAAATCCCATCATACCCAAAACATGACAACGGTGAAATGGGATAATGTTCGAAGTACTCCGTATGCAAGCTCGAGAACATATAAAAGGTCAGTTATACTTAGCTTAAATGCTTTCTATTTACTTGTGATCGGCCATGCCCAAGCGAAAACTCCCCGCGGCTTTCTCGATCTTTTGACAACTGTTCGTGGAGAGTTGTAGAGCCTCAGTACAGTACGGTTTGATTCCTCAAAGGTCCAGGACTATGGAAAAGACCTTATAATGAATAGAGAATAATAAATTGACTTCTGGAGTAGTATGTTTACACAAGCACGGGATTCCGATCTTGATACACATGATAGAGGAACGTGAGGAAGAGCAGTGATCAAACGCGGTTGATTAGCAAACTGACTACTTCGAGATCTAAAAATTAATTAGTAGCACGCCGTTAGAAGAGAGCAGAGGATGAGGGATATAGGAAAGCAAAACTTTTCGTTAACCTCATTGTCTCCCACCAATTAAGTGGAATTAAAATCTCCCAAAATCTCTTAAGACATACATCGAAGGTGAACGGAATTGATGATACTAAAATCGATTTTGGGGGCTGAGAATTTAGACGGCACAGTAGAATGAGTGGATTGGAGGAGTGATTGGGTGAGTCTGGATTTCTGGGATGAGCACTTTAATATGCTGCGCTTTCCTTGAATTGGATGCTTCCCTCGACAGAAACCACTGAATCAGCATCTCCATGTAAAATCAACAGGTAAGGTACCTCCTCTACGGACTTCATCTGCAGCAGACTTTTTTGTACCCTAAAGATCACCATCGTACGACTTTGCTGCGCTAGCAAAGGACCCAATTCTAATCTTTCTGGGGGAAACACAGATGTGACTATCCTCCCTGACTTCATCCCCTTTAGATAGGCTTCAAAGGCAGAAGAAGGATACTCCTGGTTTCCCCTAATTGCTCGTGGATCAGTGACTGGGTACATGGCAATCACTGCTTTGATGGCGGGTTGGGTAAATCCAGAATAAATTGCTAGGTACCCTCCTGCGCTATCTCCATACGCGATTATTTTGGACAGATCGGCTTTGATACCGGGCGCAGAGCTCTGGAGATATTCGTGAAGCTTGCTTCGTGACTATTCTCAGAAATCCGCGACATCTTGCGTGATATCGAAGCCGTTGGACTCAGGTAGAAGCGGTAATTGACCCCAATTATCATGGCAGAATGGTGGATGCAGTACTCCAGTACCCATTCGCAAAACCAACCAGGGTACTCTGATGCACCGGTACACTAACGCTATCAGACTTTTATGAATAGAGACCTGAAAATAGGCATACAAAGTATCCTCCATAGAACTTCACCATCACCGGATATTTCCCAGCAGGGATGTTCTTCGGGATGAAAAAGAGCACAGAATTTTTTGACCATTGGAAGGTCTTGTAGTGTGTCTTCGAGACAATTAATGCTGCATATTTTGGTGAATCCATCTCAAGAGCGATGTCAAAGAGAAAAGAGGCCAAATATTTGTGGCCACATAATTAGTGTATTGAAGAGAAGAAGTTGGCGAAAACTCGAGATTCTAAGATTACTCAGATCAGCATCCCACCCCACCATAGGTTCTTTTGTTAGATCCGATTTCCGACTACGCATGCATTGACGGGCAGGTGGGGGTGATTTTTTCAGGAGAATAGGATTAGTTGACTTCGAGCCTCCCGGCCGTCTTGAATTCGAATCCACTTCCCTAACTCCGATTTGAAAAGGTACAGGGGCGGTGTGCCGGTAATAGGATCTCCCGGCGACCACTAAAGGGAATCAACTGTGGGACCTGTAATCAAGCTGCTAATCAAACCACTAATGTACTCCTTCTGACACCTAAACATCTTAATTCACTGTAAATTGACAACCGTACCCGTAGTATTGCCTAACCTTCTTATTATATCCTAGTACATCAAACTAAAAACCAGTACTTCTCTTTTATACCGTACTTAGCATAGTACTTCGTAGCGAACCTTACTGTCGATAACTGAAGACCTCTTCGACTCGCTCGTATAATAGCATCGAATCAAGAGCTAGAAAAGCTTGCTACGTTTAACGAGTTTTAAACTATACTTAGGGTATATAAAGATATTATAGCTAGAGGTAGAGGCGATATAAAGAAGATTATGCCGTGTCTTCGTAATGCTTTTCTTAGATATATTGTATATAATACTTTCGAGATAATAAATAAACCCTTGGTTAAGAAGTACTGCGGATACTCTGCGATAGAGCTCTCGAGATACCTTGCTAGGCTTTTTCCGGTTAGTATAGTCAAGCGGATTCAAGCTCTAAAGGGTACTAAGGAGGTCTTTAAGGAGTAGTATCCGGATTTCGGTATTAGGTATATACTAGAGGAAGCCGAGAAGGCCTTATCGATAAAGCTGAGAACGTTAGAGGCATAGGAGAGAGTCATATTTATCGGTGCTATCGTGCTTCTAACGGAGTTCGAACACCTTAATAGTAACTTCGAATAATTCCTTAAGGAACTTCTGAAGTAGACTAGATCGATGCTATTAAGTATACGCTCTTGAGGTAGAGCTTCGGTGATTCATTAGGGGATAAAAACCCCCGTTTTACTTATAATAGAAGGCTTTGTCCTACCTTTACTATTCAATCTATTGTAAAGCCTTCTTCCCTTCCGGGAATCTTCTGCGATAGATGAACTGTGTTCCCTATGCGGCGGCTCACGAGTCGGAACGGATGACTGGTTGTTCGTTAATCAACTCCTATCATGTACCCGATGTATATGCTTTTTCAAATCACCATCACATAGTTGTTTACTCAGTATCAATTTTCTCGCCGAGGTCATTCGTGATTATCAGCTCGTGTTTCCCAGGTGTAAGTGGTTGGTGCGCGACGGTCACAAATACGTACTTTTCCAGGCCTCCAGTCTGCAAATGGATGCGGGCTGCTTAATGATAGCGAGGCAATGTCGGAGGATACAACATATTGCTGCGGGAAGACATAGTCGTAAAAAAATCTAACATGATCCTTCAGATGTAAGAAGGGTTACTTCCGAGAGACTAGATGGCGCTTGACCAAGGGAAGGAGCAGTGATAGAAGAAATTAACTGTATAATACGCTTTATCCTTAATGATGTTTTCTAATTCTACAAAGAACTCGTGTGTTTGAGAATAATAAAAACATCCGTCTAGATTGTACCCTGCTTCCTAACCTCTAGAACTAGTACTAAATTACCTAATTCAGCCAATAACATATAAATATTAGTTCTTACGGCTTCTTTTCTTAGGCTGACCTTCCCTATCTAATTCGGCTATAGATACAAGCGGAATCTATGCCTCTTCCAGCTTCCTTTTCAACTAGTCTCTCTCTTTTCTTATGTTTACAAGATCTTGTTCTAGCCTGTTAATAGCCTTATGAAGATCTATATTTCCGACTATATAGGATTCAGTAATAGTAATTTAGTAATATAAAGTAGCCTTACTAATAAGTTCTTACTTCTTATAGTAGAGCTAAATCACATTGTCTGCAGAACGAATTAACTCCTAGCTAAGGAAGAAGTTTCAGAGAATAGGGCGTATACTATCTAGCTTATTATTCTCCTTAAGAAGTAAGCTGATACGTTCTGTTCCACGTATTAGCCGAGTATACATAATACTTACTAGTAATTAATAGAAAGTAGAACTTACTGTGGATTCGTTTACTCTCTACTTCTAGTTACTCGTTTTCTACCTAAGCTTTCCCTTTGTCTATTAGAAGCTCGCTAGTTATCTCTATATAAGTATTAGCTAAGGAATAGCTTATATTAGTAGCTATACTAATAAATCTAACTTCTTATTATCAATAGGAGAAATCTATAGAGCTAGAGTAAAAACCCAGTCGAGGTTAGTAGAGGCTTCGCGGCTATTTCTCGAATTATATTATTAAATTCTAAAGAAGTTAGTTGAAATTCTTAATCGGATATATAGACTTATGTTAGAGTTAAGTTATTCTAGTATCTTCGCCGAGATATAGTACTCGTGTAGAGCTCTAGGCTTTATTAGATCTAAGAATACAGATAAATGCATAGTGTATAGTTTTAGTCACTGGGTTAATAGATTCCCTAAATATAGATAACTCTCTAGAAAGATCTTAAAGCCTATAGAGGAATACTCTTAGTATAGGTAATAATATAGAATAGTAAGAGAAATTATTTACTTATAAATTAGTAGCTACTACTATATCTTCTCCTACTTCGGTTATAGCCTCTATACCCTAAGAAGTAGTTAATTATATAGTCTTATCCAGTTAATATATATACTCTTCTTTTAGCTATATAGCCACCTACTGTATAAAATTTAGAGGATGAGATAGTAGGGGAGATAGTATAGTATAGAAATAGCAGTAGATAAGGTCGTAGAGGGTAAAAGAGTACTTAGCTCTCTTTTATATCTAGTGTCCTTAGATACAAGGATCAAGTCTGTCTTCTACCCCCTAAGCAAATATTCAGCCCTTGTAATACTGTGTCTTATTGCGCAGGTGCAGTCCTTACTTATCCAGGTATAGATCAAGTTGAGGGCCTCCTTAGCAGTATCCCCTCGCTCGGAAGTATACTATTTTAACTGTATCCACTAATGCTATGCCTAAAGCTAATCATAAATTATAACTAAGGAAGGTTATACGTATATAAGCTACTTAGCTTGGCGTCCTGATTAATTACCTCGGACTTACTGCCTAAGTCTCTTATCACTAAACGTATCGAATACAATATTATCCTCTCACGTACTAGTGTCTCCGCCATTGTATCTGTATAATATATAAGGTTGACTATTGCTCAGCGATTCCTGCTAGCCAGGGGGTAGCCTAAGATGCTAAGGAGTATAGCTATATAGTCCTCCTACAGAAAGGGAATCGCAGATTAGAGCTTTCACGTGACTACCCCTTTCTCAGCTAGGCTGCCAAAAATTGTGCTCAAATTCACAGATAACTAGATATAAACTAATAATTCGTCACTTGAGAATATTACTGTATATCCACGCCTCAGCCCCGCAGTAGAATCTATTTTTGACCTTGCTTCCGCCTACTTCACTTTCCCTGCAGAAACTATTTCTTGACCTCGTCTGCCATACGACTACGCGTCACTCGGCGCGCCCGTCCTCTCAAAGTGGCTTATAAACAGCGCTTATAGAAGTGTAAATTTATTGTTATGCCGTTTAGAATTCGGCTGTGTTGATCTTTATGCTCTTCACGGGATGGGGTCTCACTGTTTATAGTTATGTAATCATATGTAGTAGCTACTGTACTTAACGTATAAAGCCGGTGCTGTACACCTTTTTTGCTGAATGTACCTTGTGTTGAGCTCTTATCTTCCTATAGTACTATATACTTTCAGCGTTAGATAAGTATGAGATAAGTAGGGGAAATGGCTTAATTATTTCTTAGTGCTCTTCAACCTTCCTGCTTCGTTATTGTGTTCTCTTGTCTTGTATTCTTGTTCGTGGCCAGAAGACGCTATGCTTGTACGCCTCTTTAGCTTTGATTCCTAAAATAGTTTATATATCGTTACCCTAGCTAGTTTGAGGAGTTCTCCGCCAATATGACTGATTTGCATGCCTTGGTCCTCATTCGCAGACTTAGGATAGCTAGCCAGACCAACTTCTTTTGGACGAGACTAAGGTAGATTTAGCCCTGATACCTAATACCGTGCCTATACAGCCCACTGAATCAGCTATCGTTGATATAGGTATAATAGCTAGCGGGAGCAGGAATATACGCTCTACCTATCCGTAGCTGGCCAAGGTTATACGCCCCTCGTGAGGACCCTTAGAGAAGTTTTTAATATCCTTTCCTTTAGATTATCTAAGTTATATATTACTAGAAATAGAAATAAGATAACTCTACTAAGTAATCTCGAAATTTATTAGCTCGGTAATCTGACTTTAACTAGGTAGTTTACTAATAAGCAGAGGTAAAGTTATATAGCTATAGGTAAAGAGGAGAGAATATTAAGGAGACTTTATTAGGACTAGGAGAAGAGAATCTCAGATAAACAGGAGGGGGATAATCTCTACTACTTAGTTGAGAAAGTATTTAGGTACGGGACTAATCTATTTATTTAAAGGAAACTCTCTAAGGATTCTAATTATACTAGCTAAGATAGTAGAGATAGCTACTATATACTACTTCAGTAAATACTATCTAGCTAGTAGTGATCCCTTCTAAGGTATAGATACGAGGATACTTATTAATAGAACGCTAATAGATAAGTATGTATAGCCTACCCCTTCTCCTCTTCTATCTCTTATTACTCTCTAATAGATCTTCTAAATATAACTACTTCTAAGAACTTTTTCTATTACCTAAGCCCCTAGTCTTATTCTACCCTAATAGAATTTCAGCCTTCCTATTTACTATAGTTATTCTATCTCCTAGTCCTTTATTAATATAGGACTAGGAGCGTCTTGCTAGGAGGTACTTAAATCCAGATAGTAGGAGCTAAAAGCCTAGTGTAAGCTAACAACTACTACTGATACCCGTAACATTGAACTTATCTACTCACTTATTCCCTTTCTAGATAAAATAGCTCTAATAGACTAGTTAATAGTATGTTCTAATCTCGATATACTCTTTATACTCTACTACAGATAATAAGATACCTCTGAAGAGTAGCGAGCAGACATATTAATATTAATAGATAGTTTCAAGGCTAATAAGCTCTGGCAAGTACTTCGACTTCTATTAGGGTATAGTAGCCCATAGGACTAGAATTAGCAACTACCTCTATCAGAGGATCCTTATGAAATTACAGACTAGTTCTATACTACTATCTCTCGTACTATCTTTCGGGTCCCTTTATTCGACTAGGTAAAGTACGCGCTTAGGTATAAGGCTATCTTTGCTGAAAGATTACTTGACTCCTTATATAATATATGTAATAGCCTCTAAACAATAATCTGAGATAGTCTAAAGATAAGATATACTTATAGTAATATCGAAAAGGTCAGAAAACAATGTTCTATAAAGATAGACTACTAACAGAATTAGATATTACAGTCTCAGTACACCCTAATAGCTCTCTAGGTTATTACTAGCGGCCTATCTAATCTACCCTTCTTACTATAGGTCGCCTTAGCTTCGATCATTAATCCTATTAAGGACGTATTTAGAACAGGCAACTTGAATCTCGTACTCAAATAACTTGCAGTTCTCGATCAGTGCTTTATACACGTTAATAAAGAGTATAAATAGAACAAGTAGTCAACTGACTTTTATAAATATATATACTAAGCTTTATAGTCGAAAATCCTAGCTATCCTATCTATACTATCTCTACTACTAGAGAATTAGGACGAAAGATTGTACTTTCTAGAGGGTTTCGAATTATAATGCAAGAAGAAAGTATATAGTATATTAAGTAGAGTATTATCTATTATAAAGGTATTCTACCGGGAGAGGAGAAAGTAAATATCGGAGTTTAACGAGGAGAAGGCAGATAACGAGAAAGACAGGATAGCAGGGGTAGAGAAGTTTGTTATTAGTATTAGAGGGAAGGACACGGATAATAGTAGTAGGGTAAAGGAGGAGGAGGAGGTCGATGTTGGGGTTCGAGGAGGGACGCTAACGTTGGCGGTAGTGGTGGTGGTGGTAGTAGTGGTGAAGAAGGTTGATGTTGGAGTTCAGACGTTATAGCCTGAGCCGTGGCCTGCAGTAACCGCAATCGTCTGTTCGCCAAAGCCAAGGCTTAAAGCTTTTCTCTTCTCCTTCTCCTTCTGTTTCTTGTAGATCTCTGGATATATTCCCGCTGATACATAGACGGATTGATGTATGGAGAGAGAAAATCTGTATTGATCGAGAGCTTCTCCCAGGCCTCCTCTTTCTATATCGAAAAACGGTGCCTATAGTACAATGCGTTATAGAAACGGCTGACCAGCGGGTTTTGTGGTGCACTATACGTCATCGGGGTCTTGTTGATGATAACTTCAAGCGCAGAGGCGTGACAAGCTTCGATGTACTCGATAAGAATTTTCTGTTGCGATTGTTTTTGAGCTGCTTTATATCGTCGTAGTTCCTCCTCCCTAGCGCTATTCTCTCTGCTAAGCTCTGTGAGGGGGTGTTCTATTCTACTGTGAGATCTTTCTTTTACTAGAGTTATTTACACAAAGTTTCCGTGGATCAGCCGAGAGTCTAATCTAAAATTGTTCAAGCAGTTCTAGGCACGTGCCAGCCAACGCTTTACAGGATCGCTTGCTACTATATTAGAATAAATAAAGCAAACTCTGATCTATCTTTGTGTTTCTTTGAGATTTTATAATATAAGATCTTATGCAGAAAGTCCAAACTCTCGAGAAACAACTCGACGAGTTAAGTAATGTATTCAATACTATTAGAGAGTCTCTTACTAAAGACTGTAGTAAGTAGCGCCATCCTATACCTACTAAGATCCGAAGTAAACAGCCGCCTTAGGTTAAGGAGATTTTCTAGTATTTTAATGAAATTTCAATAAAATTAAGGAGTATTATAGAGGCGCTTAGTACACGTATATCCACTAAGAGTAGCTATTTGCAAAGTAATACGTTAGCAAGGAATAATCAGCATAAGATTAAGCAGGCGTCTCTAACTATCCCTAGAAGTAGATAGTAAGAACTAGCGGATATTAATGTATTAGAGTACCTATCTGCTACTATAGCTCTAGACCAGAATATCATAGTACATAAGCTTGATAAAACTGTACTAATATTTCATTATAAGTATAAAGATATTAGTAAAAACTTAAATAAAACGAAATTCGAGAAATTTTCTTCTAACTTAAGTATATAAGAAATAGGCTATTTTAAGCTTATAGTCAAAGACCTCCTACCTCTTACTATAGAAGAAGCCTCTCTTAGTTAGCTAGAGAAAGACTATTATATAAACTTCTCTTACTATTAGGATTCTCAAGGGTTCGTTATACTAACTAGAGGGCCTAAGTGAGAAGTCCTATTATCTAGCTTACTATTTCCTTAAAGTCAAAGATCTTAGTCACGAAGTAAACTAAAAGAGTTCTAGGAAAGTATACTAAAAGATCCCCTGCTAAATATATACTATATTATCAGGGATTCTCTCTTTCTAGATATTAAACTAAGCCTAGGAAAACAATTAGAATGGATTAGTAGTCGAGAGATCCACGGAGTCGGGATAATATATACTTACTTATACCCTGGAATATCCTTTTCTATTTACTATAGCAAAGATACTAATCTCGGCTTAATAAATATCCTATAGGACAGCGCGATCAAACTCTAGCTTTTTATCAAACTAGCTTATAAGAAAGAACTAGAGCACTATATATATTATGAATTTCTAGAAATAGGATATTATTCCTAAGCTCTTTACTATCTAAGCTATATTATCCCCCTAAGTAAACTAGATAAGTAGAGTATTAGGTATTCTCTTGACTATTATATACTAGGAGAAGCTATAGTAATACTGCGGGGAACTATTCATAAGGCTGGGAATATAGATAGTAACTATACTCTTGTAATTAATATTTTATATAGTTCTTTACTAGATATTTCTTAAGATTACTAGTTTTACGGAATAAGCTATAGTCTATATACCTTGATAAAAGCTTACTTCCGACTTTGTAAGGAAGGACTACTAGTCGAGGTTTAAGGAAACAAAAGGATACGTTCGTAGCCGGAGAAACTTACGCCTATTCAGTTGAATATTACTAGGACAAAAAGAAAAGCTTTACTGGCTGAACGTCTCTTAAAGAAGCCTTGAGTTTTACTCTAAATAGATAGTCTCTTTAAAGTAGTTTGTAGGAGGGAGGCCTTTTACTACTTGTGCTCTCTGATTCGTAGCTAGAGAGATCAATTAAGACTATTCTTTGAGACAAATAAGGATAGGATTAATGCCGTGCAACTTATACAAGTCCTTAGTATTTTAGAGAAAAGATCACTGTTTATAGAGTTCTTTGAACACTTCGCAAAGGTTAAGCTAGTAGGAATCATAGACGAAGGAAAGAATAACCGTATGTCTGCGGATCTAACAGCTATTAATAACCTTATAAATAACCTTAAGTAGGAGAACACGAGGCCTAAACGTACGAAGTTATATAATTACCTTAGAGATAGCCAGAAATAGAAAAGGGTATATAGTAGTTTCGATAGCCTCTTATATCTTATTCTACTAAACCAGGAAGATAAAGAAAACCCTCGGATAATATCTAGCCATATATATTTCGAACTATCTTATAATAATATCCTATTATTTTATTCTTTTCTATACTCTAATAAATTTATAGTGTTTATATACTAGATAGGACATACCTTCATAATATTAATTTAGAATAATACAGAAGTTCCTGAATTTAGATAGGAGAGTAAGGATCCCTAAATAATTACTTAATTACCTATAGGAAAACTAGCTATCTTTACAGAGGAGTTTTAACTTATAGAGGTAAATAAGTTTAAGTTAGGAAAATATAACTAGCCTAAGCTGGATTTTTAGCCTTAGGATTAGCTATAGAATCTTACCTAGGTTCCCTCTTCTGAAAAGCTATATAATCTATACAATAAAAAAGAATATAATTATATTAATACTTGTTTACCTAAAAATAAACTACAAATCACAAACGAAGCGGGAAAAGGGTAAGGCGTTCGTATAATTAGTATAATATACTTAAAAGGTCAAATCCTAGGGGAACTTCTAGAAGAATTCATACCTTTAGATACTTATAAGGATAGCTAGGCTATAGAGTTCAGAAGACCTGATTTCAGTAATAAGCCTATCGTCTAAATTTACTTAAGAGAAATAGATAATTAGGTTAAGAAGATTAATAACTTATATAACCCTTCTACTGAGTTCCGTATAATAAAGATATTAAAGTAGTAGAGGTAAATACTTATTATAGTTAAGGATATAATATATTACAGTGAAATAACTGCTTCTTATAGACAGGATTTCTTATAGGGACAAGGAAAAGTATACTCTTATAACGTCTATAGTTAGCAGACGTTCAACTCTACTAAACTGTTCGTCTTAACTATATACGGGCTAGTATTGTAAACTCTAAACCCTAAGAAGTAAGATAGAAGTTTATAGGAGAGGAAGGTAGAAGATTCGGTTCCTTTTATGCCTACTACTATGTAGTCTACCTGGCTAGGGTATTTAATAAAGTAGTATTACCCTATGCAGTAGATTTAAATTTTAATTAATAAGACTATTAATATATTAAATCCGCCAACTTCAGAGGAACTACTCAACTATAGTATAGTAGCCTTTCGTCCTGCCTGAGAATACTACTATCCTATATCAAAAATCAATAGCTTTATAAGTCTAACCCTTTATAATCTCATATTACTTAAAATAGAAGTCACTAATCCTCCTCTTTAGAGACCTACTCCGGATTAGTCACTAAAACAGTAAACTCTTTCAAGTTCAGTATATACAACTATATCTTTTTAGACTAGGTCTTAATATCCTTTCTTATTAAATTAAAATAATACCTGTCAGTTTGCGCAATCGCGCTCTACATAGGGATTAGCATCACGTCTTTAAAGGTGAATCTCAAAGATAGTAGCCCTTTAATATTACTACGACCTGTTTAGCGTATAAACTAAGTAAAGAAGTCTATTGCCGTAATCATAGGTCTTAAGACTAATTTATTATATAGATTGCTCAGCTTTCCTATCTTATCTACTTAAAGCCTAATAATAATCTCAGGAGCAGGTAGTAGAGCTATTACTGTTTATTAGCTACCTGAGCCCTGTAGCTAGAGAGCCTCTAGTTAGTATTATTAGGGAATATATATAGTAATGTCTATTAGGGGCTAAGTACTATGAATTAGAGATAAAGTATTTATAAGTAATTCGGGATATTCTAGGGGCCGAGTTACACAGGTAATAGGAGTCGTTTGTACTAGTAAGAAGTATATCTAGGTACGAGCAGGGAAGAGAAACTGATAGGCTATAGCTTTATTATAATAAGGTATAGATCTATTATTAACTTAAGGGCATATTACAGCTGGTGGCCAGGAATTACCTAATCTGATATTTCTAAGCTTAGATGTTATAGAGTATCCTGCTGGAAGTATAGAGGCTATCGCGCTTATAGCCCCTTTAGTACCTACTGAACTATAAGGGAAAGCCTCTTTAGTAATATACAGAGTTACTAGGACCTTAAAAGAGATTAGTCTATTATTTAAATTTAATATTACCTAAAAAAAGTCCTATAAGTATTATTTTAATATCTAAAAACAATATAAATTACCTCCTGGGATATAGAAGACCTTTATAGGCTTCCCTATAGTATCAAATAGACTAAATTTGAGAACTAATATATTAGAGGTTCTTATTTCTCTTATATACTATTTATAGAAGTCCAATAAGTATTACAATATAATAATATCCACGGGGTACTATTTATCTCTGCTTGGCGTTTCCTTTAGTATAAGGACGAGGCTATACCTTGAAAAGGTCTTAAAAAGTAGCTGAACTATAGTATTAGGTAAACTGCTTATAATCTGACCCTCTATCGTAAATATTATAGTTAGTAGTTAGAAAGTGCTTTGTAGTCGTAGTAAGAACCTAGATAAGAGTATATAAGAATTATCTCTATTAGGGTACAGTCGAGGTTTAGATCCTACCCCTTAAGAGATAGGCTTTCTAGCGTTTGCACTATATATAAATAACTGTAGTTAGTTAAAGTTAACTAAAGAATTGCCTTCGCCTCTTAAATATTCACTAGTATTACCCTAACCCGACTTATTCTACTAGGACGGCGGTTTGTAAAGTAGTGCCTAGTAGCTACTGCCAAAATCAGTTGCTGGCATTAGTATATTAGGCAATGAAGTATATATTCTTTTAGAGTCCCTTAACTTGTCTAGGGAGCCTGTTAGATAGCTGGCGTAGGGACGTTATAATTAATAACTATCTATAGCGGTATTTAAGGAGCTAAGACTTTGTAATTAAGATGGCTGACTTCTAGTATATAGGTCTTGTATTGATATTTGGTTAGATGTATAGAGAGATCGAGGAAGATCAGGATAATTAGTATCTAGAGTTATTAATTAATACACTGAATCAGAAGATCGAGGTATAATTCTCAACTCATCGTTATTAGGGGTTTTAAAGTAATAAGTACCAATAGGAGGTAGTAAGAGGCCGATTAATACTAATCGCCTATTTCCTATGGTCAAGGTTCTGAGGACCCGTATTACTGATATACGACTATCTTATTCCACTACTAAGGTACTCTGCGCAGGCTTACTAGGCCTTTCGGTATTCTATACTTAACTCGGATTTTACTCAGTTATATAAGAGGCTAATAAGGTGGCCGAACTCTATTAATCCTATTCGGAACTTAGTTTATTACTTAGGTTTAGTGGTTCTTAGGAGTTATATAAGAACCTAATAGGATAAGGAGTATATTAAAAATCATTTAGATAGTTTCTTGATTAGGTAGATAACGTAGCACTATCCCTTTTATTTGTGAAGCCCCTAGGGTATTCGATACTAGAAGAAGGCTACTAGTGCGTATAATTTGATCTGATTTTTGATTCAGGCAGTATATTATCTTAAGATGACTTAGTTCGACTACTTTCTGTAATATCTATCAATATTATATTAACTGCTACTAAAGCCTTTTGTACCTTCTCTAAGGCGCTATCTGATTCGCCGGATATCTGATTACAGGGTTAAAAGACTAGCCTATCTCCCTCCGAAGTAGATACCTCAGATACTAAAGCTAAATTGGGATACTCAGCTTCCTTTGCTGTTTGAATACGATCTGGAATCAGTCCCGAAGAGATGATTATACAATCCCTAACCTTGTTATTATCCCTGTTTCGTTGAGCTCGTTTTACGCTATCTATAGCGCCTGGTAGTAGTACTATATTAGCCCTCTGTGAGAACATTAGCAAGTATCAAGTGTAAGAGGCAGTATATTAATAACCTTTCTAGTAACGATATTCTCAGAACCCTCTTGGTTTGCCATGACGGGACTTTATCGAGATATACTCGTGCTATCTGCTAGATCAGCTTCCCATACGGCTTGTCTGGATGAGTTGGCTGCTATCGAGTGTTCTATCGCGATCATGGACATTGGCGGCCCGTAGTCACCTTAGGCTCCAGGCTGCCCAATCTGCCTTAGATCTTGCTCCTCCCTTATTGCAGATATCTGTCCCTGTCTAATATTAACTATTGAACTTTCTACCCAAGTAACCTCTATCTACTGTCGACTATCAGGACCTGATAAGCGGATTAGTGGTTCTGCTTCTGGGCGGCCGCATTTAATATTGACTATCATTACCCTTGTATTCGTAGCTAGTTAGGTATTGCTTGACGCGGGAGTTTGAGGACCTATAATAGTCTTTCCCTACTATCCTTTATATACTCGTCTACTATATTAATACTGCTTGTAGATAGGAAGTGTTTCGTTGTATTTTAGTCGGCATTCTCTATAGGGATACTAATTAGCGGCGAATCTATATACATAGCTCTAAAGTCAAGGTGAAGTTTAGAAAATAAATCTAATTATAGACTCACTTGTATATTAAGTAACCTGACTTAGGGTAGCTTACCCTTGACTTCGCTATAATAAAAGTCGTCTCTAGTATTAATAGGTAGCTCAATGCTACGGCGTATATGCTTAGAACTAAGGTTATCTACTACAGTTACTAATATAGGCTTACTATTAATAATAGCTGGCGGATTTGTCTTGGATATATTTTCCAACTTTGTAGATTAGATATATATAAATTGATGGATTACAATGAAGTTGTCGAGGCAGACAAAAAGATAGATTGGGGAACTAAGTGCTGCGTAGTGCCATTGAACCCCCAACGCTAGCTAATTGACGTGGGTTTCCTTAGTACCGAATATAATTAGGTTAAAAGATGATCTAAGATGATCTTAGATTATTGACCTACTGTAGATAATATAGATTACTTATAGGGATTATCTATTGATTCTTTGATTTTTTCATCGTAAGATATAATATAATCCGTCCTAGATAGTATTATCTTTAGTACTAAGGTCATCTCCTACAAGATATAAGTTAACCTCGATTATTCTTCTCTAATAGCCTACAGGTCTAAATGGATAACCTCTGGAAGCTGCGGAGGCAGCAGGATATCCTCTGCCGATATAAAGCCTCTACTCTACTTTAGAACTCTAGTATATCCAGGACATCAATTTTATAGACAGATCTTAGTAAGTCTATATCTCAGAAATAATATCTTCTGAAACCTTATTTCTTAAATTCTAATACAGAAAGTTTAGGTATTTAGGGCCTATTTAGCTATGTTTACTACTACTGCTTATATAAACCTATTCTTAGTAAATAAAACCTTACCTACCTATACTATAAGCTAGTCTCTAGAATCTCTGTATTATTAGATTCTTATTAAGAGTAGATGTAATATATACCTAGATTAAGTCCTGCTCTATTTGACATACCTATAAAGGATATATATATTTATACAAACGAAGTACTAAGTAATAGCCTTAAATAGTGTATAAGCGTAAACTATATAATCTAAGAGTTTCTGAGTTCGTTTTTGTATTACCTATATTTATAGGAGACTTCTAATATAGTTAGTAACCAAAAACATAACTAAAGTAATCTACTATTAGCTATTACGAAATAGAACAAAGGAGGTTTTAGTTACTATAATTATTAGGATTTCTTTTACTTTATTGACTTTTGTCCTACGTATATTAGTAAGAATAATAACTAGTTAATTTAGGATGGATGACTAGACTATAACTACTATAATTATATAGATACTAAGTATAGAAAGTTATCCTGTTATTAGCTTATATAATATAGGGATTTACAATCCCTCTCTTTGCAATAGCTGTTATTTATAAGTCAAATACTATTATATATGCCCTTGAAGTTAATAGTTACTGAAATACTTGCTAGTTATAGATTATAGACTTAGAAAAAATATCTGGTCTATTTCGTTTAATAATATTATATATATCTTCTCTGTAAGTTAGAAATAAAAGCTATAATAATAGTATCCTAAAAGTATATAGATATATTACTTTAACGAATTACTTTATTTAGGTAGTCTAATAATAATAAGACTATCTATATTATACTTTTACCTCTGGATATTCCCCTAGAGAATACTTAGAAGGATTATATATACTATTATAGCGGGTAATATTATAAATGGCACTGTATTTGTCCTTCTCTTTGTATTCTAATGCATTCTAGTCTAGGCTACTTGGATAGGATAGGATAGTATAGTTCCGGCCAAATGCATTAATACTAATGTGCTAGGATAGACGAGCGCCGGTATTAATATTACTTTAGATATTATTATCCTTATTCTTCTATTATTAAGGTTAATGAAACTTATAATATTATAGGAATAGAAGATTTATATCTTATTGATTTTTAGCCTAGGAATTTTGTAAGTATAAGGATTAAATAATAAAGCCCTTGACTAATTTAAAAAGTATTATAATTATTAGTATACTCTGGCTTATGTCACTTATTAAGTTTGCAAATACTCAAAATATAATATATAAGGATATATAACACTATTATGATATAAAGACTGACTATAAATACAGGGGACTATGTTCCTGTAGGGTATTGGAGTATAATTGAGGTCCATATTAGTATTATATATACATGTCTACTAGTACTACCTTTCTTGTTTTAGCAGAAACTACTAGCTACTATTATATAAAATAGTCCAACTAGTGACAGAAGTACTTGAACTATCCGTCAGCTAAAGAATAGGGATTCGGACGTCCTTCTACTTTTAAAGGTAGCAAGTTTATATAAGCAAAGCATTATTTACTGAAGTTTACTCTCCCTACTACTATAATAACGACGAGATACTAGGTAAACAAGGATAATAAAGTACTATATTATAGAAATAGTTTAATAGGTTTTATAATTAGTTCTTAAGGACCTATACCTTTCTATATAAAACATTACCTCTCTATCTATACTTAGCCAGCAAAGTTTATGAAATGTATTATAGAATATAGTTTATAAAACAAATCCAATCATAAACTTAGTTCAGTTCAATATTATCCCCAAGATATTCGAGATCGTCCATACCTATTACTATTTTGAGGCCCCTAAAACCACGCAGGACTATACCCACCACTTTTGTTCTGCCATAGACTATTAAATTAGTATAATTCATAAGAGTAACAGGCAAGTAAAAGATTACTAAGAATAATCCAAAGATTAAGAAAAGCTAAGTAAGCTATAGTTTATAAGTATACTAGGTTTCTTCTCTCCGCGGCGACTACTTTCTATTAATAATCTATCTCTTAAGCGGCCGCGGATAGTACGCCACTAGATATATTCGCGAGGTAAGTATCGAAATTACCTCTATAGAAATAATCTAATCTTAATCTCTCTTAGTATAATAACTTTAATAGCTATCCTCTTTATTAGCGGCCTTAATGCAATTTCTTTGGTTACCCCTTGATATATTATAGAGCACGAAGCAGGATCCTGTCCAATAGCAGCGTCAAATACCTTATCTTGTAGCTAAGTCTATATCATTAGTTTCGAGGGTCCTGACTATAGTATAGCAGTCGGATTTGCAAAAATCGAGGATACTACTAGAGTTATTACGCTATTAACCTAGACGAATTACTCTACCTCTGCCTCTCCTATATATATTACTAGTATTAGATACTTTAGGCCTACTATAGATAATATACTTGGTTATAATACTACGTAATTTAAGTTCTATAACTCGCTTAGGCAGGAGACAGGCATTACGTATCTCACTTTAGGCTAGTCTGGCAATAGATACGTTGACTTCCATAATAACACAGTAGTAAGCTATAATAGAGTCAATATATATATGCCAGTTCTAGAGGGGCTTACAGGTGTTAGTCAATAAGAATGACTCTATAAAGTAGGCCAACAGAGACATATATTGGGATAGCGCACGAGACTGAGTTAGAAGTCGGGCTCTTATGTTTCTGTTCATTTAGTAATATTAGAAACAATTAACCTATTTGAGCTATTTCATATAATAATGTCACCACTTGACGAGCAGCACTTGTTGGCGTACAAGAAGGAGGGCAAGCCTTGGGACTGGATCTTCGGCAAGTTTCTAGGTAGGACTAAACCTGCAGTACACACGCTGAAACATGGTACGGCCCAGACGAAACAGGATATATCGGAAGTCCTTGGTGTATTATCCAATTTAGTGTCGTTGGAATTTGATGTCATTTATCCTTACATTCAAACGACTCTTCCCAGCAAAAATAACAAAGCAAGGCTACCATTGATGTTTCTATCGTGTCTCCAACCGTTTTCCACAACTCGTCGCCATTCCTACATGCACCTCACTCTAAACGGTCGAGAGAGGGATGATCTATGCTTATGAGTCCGCATCCTTTCGCTGTATCATTTCAAGAATGCCCTCTCTAACGAGCTGCAAACAGTATGTCCGGCGTGCTGCAAATTCCTCTGGTAACATGGCTTGGGAGGAATAGTTTCGTAGATCACACTGCTGCGAAATAGATTCGGACAGCGCGGCAACGGATGGGAATCTACCGTGCCAGCAATCGTCAATGATCGAGTCCAGCACGAAGTTATTATCGAGATTGGGAAACCTCATTCGCTGCAGCCGCTCGACAATAGCTGGTCCGTGATCTTTGCCAAAATCTTGATCATCATAAACCTCAACGCCGTAATTGATATAGTAAAATAATGAGCCAAGAGCGAATTGTTCCGTACGAGCACCAAGCTTGCCTGAGGTTCCCTCGTTTGCCCCGGCTTCGCTGCCGAGGAGCCGCCCATATGGAGGTATACATGCTTCGAATTCTGAACCGATGAAGTTTGTACAATCGAAATCCGCAATCTTCACACGATCTTGTTCGTCAACCAAGACATTCTCAGGTTTTAGATCACCGTGGGCAAGTCCAAGCGATTCGAGCCAAGCAGTACCTTCAGCCAATGCTTTCATCCATGTCTTGCGCAATGGAAGTGGCTCGACGCTTTGTACTGACAAGACCCGAGCAGATTTCGGGTCTCTGATCTGGTGACGTTGCAAGCGTTCGGAGAGAGAGAATCCAGACATGTATTCCAGGAAATTGCCATTGTCAAAGCGCAGGAAACTGGCCACAAGTTCAGGGCAAGGTGGGTGTTGTGTCAAGATGTCGAAAATTCGATTCTCTTTGACGAAATCCTCGTGACCTTCAATTGTGGGACACTTTACTACAATGAGGGAATTGATTCTGTATACGATGCCGGTGGCTCCCCTGCGGAGCTCTAGAAGGTTTGGTACTTCGTGCGATAATTTCTTGGCTGTGGCCATAGTATAGGCTATAAGAGAAGAGTCAAACCAAAGGCCTCGTAGAAAGTCTGGCAGGACTAGGGCGCAGACTAGCCAGGGTTGGTGATTTGGCGCTAAGCTTTTTTCCAAGCTCCTTGTTCCTTCACCCAAAGCCCAGTATCAACACAATCCGGACACGGGTCCTTCTTTGTTGTCTGACCGAGATACGAAGTATGCCTCACAGTACCGCAATTCCCACAATTCTCATACTCCTTAAGAGTACTATTTTGGTCAATCACATGACCACAGCGGTGTTTGGTACGAGGAATGAGCTCTTCACACATATTCTGTGAAGTTGTTAAAGGAATTCAAAGGAGTGGGCAAAGGTAAATTGTAGCTGACCAGGTTTCTCAGAGTTCGTGACTTTGTAATCTCCCGGGCAATTCAAATAGTTGCTTTAGGAATCAGTAAAAATTATTCCGACGCCTATAGATGTAAGCATACCAAAGAAATAAGTAATACACGCTTATCGGTATCAGATAATATTTTCGAAGGAGGTATGAGACAGTATTTGTATTGAGACTACTGCTGCCTAGATCAGGCTCCATCCTAATGAGAGATGCACCGAGACTGCGTTGCCAACACATACATAATGTAAGCGGATGCCCTATCGAACATCTGTCCCTATTAACTGGCTTGAGCCGGCGAACCATGAGACTGTGCAGGGTACGCTATCTTTCTCCATCCACCTCAACCACTACCCAACCCTCCAAAAATGCATGCGACCGAGTCAAATTGTTTCCTGGCCCTCTATATTCAAGGCCTTTGATGTCATCATCCATTGTCACATGTCTCGTCCCTAGCGCATATCATTGTGGGGAAGGCTAACCATTATGCTGTGAGGCTGCGAAGGAACTTTGCACTACTCAACCTCTTTAGATTTATCAAAAGCTTCCAAATCGTCTCCAAATATAAAGGAGTATTATCGACTCTTGTATAACTGTCATGCACCGTTGGTTAAAACGTCAGTCGATCGACCGTGGTGAAAAGCCTCGAACTCAAACTCAAAGGTAAGATTCTTCCATACTTCGCCGCTGCAGATGAACTCTTCGTACACTTCCGATGGGCATCACCCCGTTCTTCGTGTTCAATGGAGGACCAAGGCCTCGCCCAAGTCGATTAGGTGTGCAGTTCCTATCCGCGACATAGAACGGCCGTTTGTGCTCTGGGTCATCCGAAGATCTCAATTATCCTCAGAAGACATTGTTACAAATTGCGACGAGTGTGGTTCCCAAATGGATGAATGATTGCAACCGAGACATTGGACACGGAGTCGATGTTTTGAAAATGTTGGCGGAGATTCGTGACAGAGCCCCACCAAGAGTGCGCTGAAGATTCGTGGCTCCAAAGGCCTTCATCGCTCGGAATTCCATGGACGTAAAATCTTGACTTGTAAAACCTATCTAGTTCTCCGCCGATAATTTGAGCACATCCTTCTTGAACCACGCTCTGTATTCGGTATGACTCCACTCGGCTAAAATCTAGAATTGAAGTCACTGATTTGTTCTTCGCTAGAGCTTAATGTTCAGCCCTGTGTTTTTAACTTCTTTATCTGAGCCTCGAACAATGTGCGAGGTACAGCTCATAGAAACAGAAGGAGATCTGGATGGGATGGTCAACTTGCGCAAGAAAATCAATTTGAGAGTAAGATATATAGGTGCTCTAAAGCTGCAACCAAATGGGAGTGAAACTTCAACTTATATAGGCCATGCTCTTTCATGTGAAGGAAGCTCTCTTCTCTCAGTTCCGACATATCTCCTCTCGCCGATTACTCCATCGCTAGGAATTCTAAGTATAGCCTTTTACAGGTAGCAATTGTAATAAACAGCTCGTTTGTACACATCAATACCAGCCAGCGACTCGAGGCCATATTAGCAGGGCAAGCAAACAACTATAGAAGTGACCTACTATTTCACAGTCCAGGCACTGTCCTCTTGACCAACTGAAAAGGTGCTCATAAAAGCAACTATCTAGGCAACTTCTTGTACACGAACTTCATCTGTTCGATAACCCCTCTTCGCTTCCAAGATACCGACGATATCAGTATAACAAGTCGGGCTTGTAACTATACCGTCGACCCGAGCCTCATATACTTTAGAGCCGTCCAGGAGAAATATAAAGGCAAGTCACCGCGGATCGATATTGCCTAAAATGCCTAAATGCCAAGTAATAGGCAGCATTAGGTTAATAAGACACTAGTTCACTGTCTGTTTATCCTATACATTAACTCTAGCCTATTTATATTTGGCGGCAGATCCCTGGCCCAAGGGAGGTTCCTCAAGTGATTCGGATATACCTAGTATAAATCCTAAGTCTAATTTATTAAAAGCATCATTAATAGAGTAGGATTTTTTAGTTAGTATCTCTAGGGCGTACTATCACGCTTATTATAATCGAGTCCTTAAAGCAAGTGGTAGGGAAATATCACAATATATTACTATAGATCCCCCAGTTTCTTCGCTCGCGTTATCTCGATCGATAAGAGCTAGAAGAGATAGAAATAGCCCGAAGCATCCTGCCTTCACGAAGTCATTAGCTGACCACGCTGCAACAGCAGTAGATCTTTCCAAAACCTGGAGTAATCCCTCAAATTATAGGCCTCGAATCGCTTTCTTCGCCTCAGTCTATCGTACTGTAGAGAAGAGTCCAAAGTCCTTTATCTATAGCGTTTCGATACTAGATAGACGCGATCAAATAATATCTAGTATATTGGTATGGAGTACGCGCAGACGAATTGCGCTCTCATACTTGAAATTGCTCCTACTCTCAAACTTTGTACTTCTAAGGTCCTCAGCTCTATAATCAGCATAGATACATGCCTAAGACCTAATACTGTTTAGAAGGATGGATGTCGGCATCGTATTGCAAGCCACGGAATATAGCTGTGGGACGAGTTGAATAAGTAAAATATAAGGAAGCCATAGAGTTTGAACAGACAAGCAAGAAGCAATATTGTACCTGCCTAGACCTTTACTCATAATAGTAGATAGTAGCGGCGATAGGCAAGGGTCACGCAAATTCTGATTCGTTACTATGGCAGCTAGGCGGAAACGTTTCCAGTAACCTATTCGGTAGACTGAACTTCAAGATATTTATAATTTCCACTTCTATATCACAACGCGAATTCCCTGACATATTACATAAAGTACAACCACACGACATTCAATCTCCAGCTTGAGACGACGAGTTATCCTAGAGAAATATAAACCCTAGTACTTCCTATCACGTCGCACTACTAATATTTCTGCCGGATCTAGCGCTCACTAAGCATTAGAAGCCAGAGTCTAAACGGAGCAATAGCAGAAACCTTAGGAATTACTATTAATTCGAGCGGCGGAAAAGAACGCTCTACAATACTATTATTAGTCTCGCCGATATTTAATAAAGCTTCCTTTATTTATCTTAAAAGCCTCGAAATTACTACCCGTCTCTATAACTCTATTCTCATACTCTCTAACTAAGGAATAAGTAAGCTCTTACTATAGCCGTATATTTAACCTTAGTATTATAAATAAACAGTACATAAATACTTTAATCTAATAGCTATAGTTACAGGGACTCCTATCGAGTCTAGGACCTATATTAGGGCTTCATAGCTATAATAACAACTAGGGATCTTGCTACAGCTCTTGCCATTATAATATACTCGTACACCGTATCGAATACCGAGATATTAATAACTGAGTTCGTTACTTACTACCTTATTACTAATATTACCTAGTAAGATAATAGCATCCAAAAAGACTTTAAGAATACAAGAGTACTAATACGAACGCAGCAGTGCCTTCGTATAGAGGAGGATATATAATATAGATCTAAGTCAGCTCTGTGACGACTACCTATAAGTAGCAATATATACTTAATAACATTATAATACTAATTTCTACTTAGTAGATTTAAATTATCTCTATATATAGGCGGAATATTCGAATCTTGAACACGACCTTTACTAAAGAATATTACAAATCATTAAGTAAGGCTAGTCTAACAAGCTTTAGTAACCTTTATATCTACATCGACTCATTGCTAGCACTTGGATACAATAACGCTCAGATCACTTACGCTGCACAGCAGCTGATAATAAATACGTAAGAACACAGAGGATCACCGGTGATCCTTAAGATAATATCTCCTGGAACATTCTAGAGAGGCGGGAAGGTATCCGTAATAGCTAGGCAAGGCCACAGTACGGCAACGCAGACTCTAGTTAGTACCTGGTACTAATTGGTTGTGGGATGGATCTATATCGCAATCATACAAGTTGTCTTGCAGATGAGACGAACACAGTAGCAGGCAGGAAAGTGCTGACCACAGATGTATCGCCATGAGACAAGAGGCTAGTCTTTATATTGGGATTAAATAGAACATGATGTTTTTAGCAGGCAATGAGGCGGATGGGAATGGGAACAGGCAATTGCATAGGAGACGCGCGTACCAGCATCTCGCCGAACTCAGCCTCATGAGGCTGCATATCCGCGTGCCTAAGATAGCGAACTTCTTCCACTCTGTGTTATTTAACCTTCTTTCCTATCAGGTAACAGCAGTACTCCCTTCCAGCCCCGTTTCTTTCTGTATATACAATATCCAGCCCGCGGAATACTCTGAGTCTCTTTCTTCTTTGCGTCAAATTTCCTCCCGTTCAACGAAAACCGTCCCCTGCAAAAGATAACACGAGAGTCTTAGACATGTACTTTTTAGAGAGGAGAATACAGAGGAACATACACATCTTTGGTCAATCTCTACACAAGAAGTGGCTCCTCTCCTAACTTCGCCCTTCATGATCATGTTCTACTGTGCATGACTGCGGAATACCCTGGGCAGGCAACCTGTGACACTCGAAGGGAAACTATCTCCACCTCCTTTTAAGTGTGATTTGGTGAGCTAAACGTTGCATACGGCATCATAGTTGAAGTCCATGACCAGCGCAAGGAGGAATATACAACCAGGCCTGGCGTCCCCTAATGGTGATAGAAGGGCTCCTCGCCTCCTCTCTGGTATGAAGAGTGGTTATACCTTTCCGATAATGTAACACAACACGCAATCAACCGTAGGTGTTGATTAGAGGCCGGTATCACAAGTGTCTATACTTCCCATTGATATAACACAATACGCAATCAACTGTAGGTTTTAATAAGAGGCCGGTGTCACAAGTGTCTATACTTCCCAATAATATAACAATAGATAATCACCTACCTGTCTAAAGAGATCTATGACCTACCTGTACAACGCTTCACTACAGGCAGGTATCAAAAGTGTTCAAAATGGCGATCTATAGGAGAGATCTACTTTCTTGTAAGTATTCGAGCTTATAACAAATTCGACGAAATAGCTCATACCTACGAGACTTAATACCCGGTAGAGAATTAGATGCCTGGCAGAAGAGATGACTTGAGTGAAGAATACTAGCTTCAAAAGTTTGCCACTCAAGGCTAGGCCTTTAATACAAGCGAAGAGATATATATCAATAGAGGAGATTTTCTTAACAAGCCGCGAAAAGAAGTGCTTTATAATTCGGGTACAGAAACCAAGACGCCTAGTATAGTATTCTAATCTTATAGTTTAGAGAATATTAGTGCTCCTATCTTCTGCCTCGAGTGCAGTGGCTCGTTCACGAGCCAAGAACAATTCAAGTTTGCCTCTGGCCACCTGACCCTGATTCTATAAGACTAATGGATATTAGATTATACCCTCAGCTGTAACCTCCCAAATGCGCCTTCTATAGTTATAGTAGAATATTCAAATACCCAAAAGACCTTCGTCGCTATGTCAATAACATTCATATTACAAACGATCGCTTTAATTATACAGGACATAGGTATAATTAGTCCTTTAAGTACAAAGATAATCTCCGCTGTTATATACGGACGTAATACCCTGGATATACATGGCGAGCCTGTAAGTTTGACCCTCTGATAAATTAGAGCAGAATTAAGGAATACTGTCAGGAAAGCAGTATAGAGTGCAGCGACTGGCCCCCATTCTCCCGATCTTTCCCGATGATAAATACAGCTAGTACTGGTGATAGCGAGTGGTGTTTGTAGCAAATACTCGGCGATGCTACGGTTGTGAGCAATGTTTACCAAGCTGAAATTGGCAGGCCAATAGGTCCGGTTGTAGGGACAGCCTGCAACATACTTCAATTTTTGAAAAGACAGGTTTAGCAGTGAGGAAGCATAATTCGATTTGCAGCTCCCAACATTGCCAATGATAAATAGTCACTTAATCTTCTTTCCTGGGGAACATTGCTCCCTTTCCACGCCGCAGCATCTTCCCTTTTTCGAGAGCTATGATCTCATTTATCAAACTCTTCCGCGATTAGTTCTCTATTTAAGATTTTACTAAGATATAACCTTGCAAAACTTTGCCCCTTTCTCTTAAATATAATAATCATCTTAACAAAGGCCACCGGACTACTCGTGAATCGATATACTTACGTGATAAGACAGTCTAACTTCGCTTGACTGGCCGGGCTAATAAATCTATCATATGCAACTATAATGTGATCCCCTGGAGAGTGAGAACAAAGGCCTAAGAAACCGTAAAATAATCTATACTCTTTAAAATCCTGGAGGTACAATTGACTAGCAAATAAATTCAGTTGCTTGATAAGATGAGAGCTTAACCTTAATTATAGGACAGCTAGAATAGCACAGAATAAGAGCTGCTCTAGAGTATGTATTGAAATGCTGAGACGCGGAGAATACACGTGAATTGACACGTGATTATTTCGTCGAATGGATAGTAGAAGATCTTAAGCCTTGTACAGGCTGACTATAACGTATGCAACAGAGCTTCTAATCTGATAGCTAACTAGCTAATGAACTAGTCTTAGGAACGAGTCTAAATTTTGATCTCTAGCTTGAACTATCTCTATAAAGTCGGTTATAATAAGTAAGTCATCTGGCTATGCTACTGACTCATAACAACTAGATGTAGTAGTTCTACAGAGAGTCTCGAAAGCCAGACGAAAAGCATTTGAGGAGCAGCTAAGTATACTATACTTAATAAACAGCTATACGTCCTTGTGAATACTGTGGCGGCGAGGCGATAGCGGCAGTAGAAGCTCAACCTGCTGTTCCCGCTTATTTTCTAGTGAGAGCTCATACTTCTATTCCTCTTACAAATTCACTATACCGAAAGAAGTAACTTTAAACTCTTAGTACTTAGCTTGGATATCGTTTAGCACTTTTCTATAAGTCACAAGTGTTTTGGTAGCTGTATCCCATAAGATCTTACCTATATAATCAGTAGTATCTCTATATCTTTGTTAGAGGCTTTATACCTTGGGCTTAAGAAGTAACTCGATAAGTTCTTTCGAGAGCTGCCCTATAGCCTTTACGTACGCTATACGCCGGTACTAGTGTCGAAGACCCTGTATTACCTACAACAGGATGATCTTTCTGGTGTAGGTATACGTACTTATAATAGACTATTCTAAAATATCAGCGACCTCGATAGATTCGTTGCCTTTTGTGCCGTATTCACGAATCGAGCATTCTACTTCTATCGAGCTGCAAAACACAACAGATTGCCCTTTTCTAAGCTTTTGCATGCGTATATAAGCTGGCTCTTGTTAGCGGGAGGACAGGGATATGGGAAGAAGGAATTACCTTGCACAAGACAATCCTTAGTGAGGCCGGGACCTAATGTTATAATTGCTCAGTAGTTTACCAGCAGTTTAAGGTCCGTCCCTTATATGTAAGACTCATCGAGGTATACTAAACATTAGTCTATTTGCTTTGCGAAGAGTGAGATCTATAACAGTTCTTTGCTCCCATCGCGGCTTAAGACGTATATCTTATTTCGTGCATTAAAGAAAATCACTGCCTGTGCTTTGGAGGCTAGTATACATGAAAGCTATACATCCGCTACCTTTTCGTTTTGTATCTCTAATACCTACGCACCGACGTTGAGAATAACCCGGACGAGAGGTCATAACTTTAAGGCTATCTTTAAGAGAGCTTTAGTATTAAGAGTACCTATAGCTAATTCCTCTCAGACATCTACAAAGGAGTTTTCTGGCCTTAATAGGCACTTTAGTACAGTAGTATTAGTCGAGAGCTACATAGGTAGATCCTATTAGCTAATAGATAGTAGTAATATATACCAGCTGTTATTTGTCTTACTAAAACCTATAGTTAGATAGACTTTCTCCTATATAATATCTTAGCCTAACAACGATAGTTTATTAGGAAACTCTTTTATTTATACCAGAAACACGATAGCTAATAAGTAGAAATTTATAATATCCTTCACGAACTGAAATAGTAGGAATACTTCTCGTGAGCATTAGCCTATATTACTTAGATTAACTCCAGTGATATAGTTAAACGTAGGTGGTAATATTAGTATATCCTTTACCCAGTACTTATATTCTTCTTAGGTATAATTAGACTAAAGTAGCGTTTTAAAGCTAGAACGGATCTATTGATTCGTAAGGCCGCTATAGTAATACGAAAGACAAATTAGTATAATAGTAGCATCTAGATAACTAAATTCAGCGCGTACTGCTAGATTATCCTTCGTATAGTATAGAACAGCAAGCATCATCTGTAAAGGGTCGAGCCTATAGTTAATACGCTACTGCTTTTACATAAATACAAATTTAAGAATACCCCCAAAAAGACCTTTTAAAAGGAGGAGACTATTCCTTATTATATTAGAACCGAACACGAGTTCTTAAAGGAACTAGGTAGTCGTCGTACTTTACCCTAGCTCCGTGAGAAACTTAAATATAGATACCTTTACTCTATTGGAGAGGTACTATATAGTAACTCCTAGCAAACTAACCTCGTACACTTACTATACTACAACCTTAAGTAACTCCTTGCCAGCTAAGGTTTATAGTATCCAGATTCGAGGGAAGGCTCCTAGTAGCATAGGTATTACTTCTAAGCCATATGGAAACTATTCTCGAACTTCGAGTATAAAGTCACCTATAAGCAGTAGGATATATTGGATAATAGCCTAGCAATTAGAACTAAAGTCGAGAGTACACTATATATCTATAGTATAAATCAGCTCGAACTATATACTTAGAATCTTATTACTCTTATCGAGTATATTGCGTGCATTAGTATATAGCCAGTCCTAGGTCTAAATCATAACACTACTAAGCTTAGAGTCACCGGCTAAGAGTCGCTTAAGTCCTATTAGCTCGAATGAGAGGATGTACTCGGGTTAGAGGACTAGTACTAAGCCGGTGTCTTTATACTCTTTGTATATTTTACGGATCTGGCGTACTTAATATATATCTAACCTAAGAGATCGCGAGATTAGTATATAGAGAATATATTAATTAAGTATACTCCCTAGCTTCTTTATTAAGAGATAGAACATCTGTATTATAAGAGACTTAAGAACAATAACCTAGATAATTCTCGTTTTATCTACGAGAGCTATAGCAACTATTAGGACGATAATAGAGGACTTTCCGAGCCCTATATTAAGCTATATAATAGAATTCGATCTAGAAGATAGTAATATTATCTCTTGAGAAATTAGGGCTTATTCTTAACGTATTAAGATACTATTTTCGATTTCTAAGAGAAGCTATTCTAGATAATGTATTAGATCCTAGTCTCAATAACCTGGATTATCGAGCTTGTTTAAGAGCTCCGCTGTATTCCTATAAGACGCGAGAAGATACTCTGTGCACTGAGCGATTATAATAGAGATTCTGTACTATACTAAAGATACCTTCCAGCTAGGCAGAAGATTAGTAAATTTGCTACTAGCTAAGTGCAATAGAATTGAGGTCAGAGATATACGAGGTAGCATACGTGCTGCTCGAACGGCATTATATTGCCCTGCCTGTAACTAGTTATATATACTTCGATAGATAATCTCTAAATACTCGTGGGTTTACTTGACCTATATTTCTAATAGCGATTTCAATTCTAGCAGAGGTCTTAGTTTAGCGGTTCTATTCCTATGAAGCGCTTTAAAACTCGTTACTAGATCTCTAATATATCGCTTCTTATACGCACTAGAATACTACGAAGCCGTATGGTCTATTAGCCCTTTTAGCTTACTATGATTAGCGTCCCCTTCTTTACTATAAACAATCTATCTTTGAAAGTATTTAGTAGAAGTGTTTAGCAGATAGGGAGTAAGATTACGCGTGAGGTTAATAAAGCTTAGGTGTCTCGGCCTTATATAGTATTGGTCTACTAGTGCCGAAAATAAATAACACTACAATTATTAGTAGTGAGAGGATAGGTTATCTAAAATTATTTGTGCCTACTTGACCTGCCTTTGAAATTAAGCGTTCTAGTACTAGTTCTGAAAACAGGTACGAGATTCCTTTATTGTATCCTTTACTAAGATATATATAGAATAGCTACTTGTAGTTAGAGTACAGATATTGACTTAAGGCTATTATAATATCAGATCATTAGCGAAAATCTTAATTTGATTACCTTTGGCTTATAGATAGAGCCCTTCGCGGCGTATATCAGTAATATGCTTTTTTTTGCTATTAAGATTTTTTAGACAGGATTCCGGATATTCATGGAAAAGCCAGGCGTACTTTCCTATAGCGTTAACTAGTTTTTGCTGTACTAGCCTATAGCTATCACCAAGCTGAAATATTAAGTCGCGAGATATATATATTATCTATAGTTCAGGGATAGTAGCAAAAGCCAGAAGAGTTTAGACGAGCTTTTGCTAAGTATAAGAAGAGTAGGCTAAGGTAGAAAGAAGGATTATAATCTTATACTTAT
Organism: Gamarada debralockiae; assembly: GCA_002803225.1. Classification (NCBI taxonomy): domain Eukaryota; kingdom Fungi; phylum Ascomycota; class Leotiomycetes; order Helotiales; family Hyphodiscaceae; genus Gamarada; species Gamarada debralockiae. The sequence goes on along the minus strand of NXFV01001303.1, from coordinate 21,016 downwards.
CTCTTTTAACTAAACTATTAGAAAGGAAGTTATAGAGGCTATACTAATATTTCAGGAGAAACTTAGCTAGTTCATCTAGCTATTCGAGATTAAAGCCGAGTATAAGATTAAGGCCAGGGCCATAAACTATAGCGCCCTATAATTCAATCTCGGAGAGCAATTATAGGCATATTATAAGATCCTTAGACTACTTATTAATAAGTTTCGTAGTATAACAGATACGAAGTTCCTGGGTACTATCAATAACCTAGTCTCGTAAGAGGTAGATTATATTATAGTTTATCATAAAAGCCTCTGCGCCAAAGCTATATAGCTAGAACAAGGACTTACGGATGGCGGCCTTCTTAAGCAGGAGTAGGCTACTATAACTATCTAGATAAGACTGCTGCACAGACTCTTCTTAGAATACCTAGAATAACTTAGCTTGATCTAGGATAAATAATACTCTCTTGTAGAACAAGTAGTACTGTAACAGAGGAGATAGCGGCTTCTAATTTACCTGCTATATTACCTGTAGATGCTCGGGGTAAAATTGACGTTGCGGGGTCAGCCGCGCAAGATATTGTAGAAGCTTAATATCTACTGTTTCGAGCTTGACGAAAGACGAGGTGGCACTATATCCTAGGCCATATAAAGCTTCCTCGGTGCTAGTCCTCTTAGTGAGCTAGTCGATTAGGCAGTATGACATCATAGTGTATAGGTATAACCTAAAGAGTCTACTCTAAAGGCTACTATTATTGACAAGTTGTCCGATTTGGCTATCGATATAATATAAGTGGTACTTAACATGGCTAGCCGAAGTAGTATCGATACTAACCCGGACGTGATGCCCTTCTAGTGAGAAGGACACTTAACTATACAGGATAACTACAGATCGAGATAATCCGTCAACTTCCTTTAATACAAGTTTATTTACTAGACTAGTAAATATACTAAAGGATTACCGATCGTCTACTACTATCCCTTGGAATTACTTCGACTTAAGCGAGACGCCAGGTTCATTAACAAGAAAATCGAGTTTCAATCGCAGAAGATATACCTCTAGCGTTCTTATTCTACCGTCTAGAATTATATAAATATATATAGCGTACTCGAGTAGATAGAGGAGTTTAGTAATAAGACTCGCAGTAGGACTGCAAACATCAATCACTTTTTTGGTCTCGTGACTCAAACCAAATCCTCCCTAGTTATTAGCGCGTATTTTCCAGTTATTTGGCGATGTTATCCATAGGTCCTTTAATAGCCGCTATTTAATCATATCTATTTATATATCCAACTAGTATACGTAGTCTTCCATAAGGGCCTTGGGGAAGTCATCGTGGAGAGCGTGTATTAGCAGAAGCTCACAGATCTATTCCGAATTTTAACTTTAGATAATAAGTTCTAAGCCATCTATACGGAAATGGACCTATAATACCGTTAGTTTGTATATCTTAGCTAGGCTATAGAACGTACCTGTTGTCCGCAAAATTCATTTCGTATTTCAAAAATCATTCCTTTTATCGTTAATAGGACAATATCTAAAACTTTCTTTGAGAGGAGATATCTTAGCTTTATAATACTTCTTAACTAAGGGAGATCTATATACTTCGCTAAATAGTCGGCAGTAAGTACTATGTGATTTATAAGATCCGGGAAGTCTCGTGAGTGGCGATCCGTTAACAAGCAAGCTCCTATCTAGGATATTATAGTATATACTTATCCGGGAGGCCTCTTTAGAGAACGTCTTTGTCTCGAGCTATCTTTTATATAGCGCGCTTATAGTAGTCCACGGCTAGGATAGGCAGTAGCCCTTCTATACTTATTGTATAGTACGATAAATTCTATCTTAGTATCAAAGAATCTATTGGCGTAGGTACGACTTAATATAGTAGGAGATAATCTTATACCACTGTAGCAATATCTTTAGAGACTAGGGTAGGTTTTAGGTTATAGCAGGATAATAATTATGAATAACAATATAGTATTCTATAAGGATCGCGATATTCTTATTTGACCTTAGTAATACTAGGAGATGCTCGGTATTTATACTAAAAGTACTGTAGTAGGTAAGAGCTAGTTCGAGCACCTATAGATTCAATGCCTTTAGCTCTTCTTTATCTTGTCTGTCTTCGAGTAGTTTTCTTATATCCCGGGTCTAACGTAGAGCGATATCCTGTGCTCTTCTCAGGAAGACATAGTAACCGTCGTAGACAGCGCGATAAGACAATACCGAGAGCAACCGAGAAGCAAGAGTTATAAAGGTACGTACTATAGCGGCCCCCTGCTAATTACCCTCGATAGTTCTAAGGGCTTCCTCTAATGCGGATAGCAGAGAGATTCCGAACTCTTCTTCTTCTAGATTAAGGTATAACTTACAGTAAGGTCGCGAACCTAGGTAACTAACCTACTAAGCTGCCTGAACTATTAATATATACGTCTTCTTATAGCTAAAGTTAAGAATACAAGTAATTAGTTCACATGCTATGCTACGCTATTGAAGTCAATGACCTAATCATAAGATTGCAAATGAATAGAACTCATATAAGTTCAGTACATGCAGACACTCGGATTATTTCGTAAGAACTTCATTTGAGGTATAAGTAGTTCCGGCTAACGTATATTACAAGGACTCGTAAGTTCCGCGTAGAAGCTAGAAAGTGTATATTCTCTGAACATCGTATCAATCAAGGAGATCCGCTGTCAAGTAAGCTGAAGACGAGTTGTACATTGAATAGTACAGGCCGTTATTTATACATATAGTCCTATTAGTAGCTTAGGGGATTTTTTTGGACCGATAATAGGCTACGACAAATGACTTCGTTGTAGATACGAGCTGGAGTCTAGCTGCCTGGGTTATAAAGTATCTATTTAACCCGCTAAAATTTTAGAGATAGTAAAGTTTAGTACTACTAAGTAAACTCTAAGGGCTTTATAGAGAGAAGATATCCACGAGAAGCGTATACGTGATTTCCCGCTACTTAACTATTACTACAGGTACATCGAGTTTAAAGACCGCCGACTTAGCCTCCAACTTAATATATAGAAGTAGCTACTTATATACAGTAATACTAAGGGCATTAGTATTTTCTTTTAGCTTATATTTTCAGTAGTTCAGGCTATAATAAGAGTACTCTCTATAGCTATTCTATCTAGTAAGTTATTCGCAGCTCAAATAATTAGACTCTTATATCAAGCGGGCATACTCTTAACTTTTCTCTACGAGCTCCGTCCTCTTCCGGGTCTGCTCTAGCGTTACAGTAGTCTTAATATCGCGCCGCAAATTTTGATAGTAAGACGACTATTTAAAAAACCAAACAGCAAAGCTATTAGCCTCGTTAATATCTCAGAAGATAAGAGAAGACATATAGATAGAGCTAATTCTTCTCTGTTAAATATACTATTCTACGCGGGCTAGGCGCTCTATTTAAAGTCTTCTAGGTAGTAATAGCGGGTTAAATAGTAATAGGGGAAATCCTAGTTCATACTTGCTTAATAGCAAATATTAGTAGGTAATATATTTATTAAGGGCTATCTAGAGATCAAGTAATATAAGTAGTATTAACGAAATATCTTCTGGATTCTCGGAATAAATAGAAGTAGCAGCTTCCGTGTAATCTTAGATCAGTTGTACTAGAAGGGTACAGGAATTTTGCAAAGTCTTGTGAGCAGCCAGCTAATTATCGAGACTATTCTGTACCTAGAGTTTTAGATTTATTAACGATAGATTAAAGTCGATAGCAGGTATTAAGCGATTAAGTTATAGGAATTTCGACTTCTGCTAGCTAATATATCAACGATAATAGGGCGCGAATTTACTATGGTCCAAAAGTATATCTATACGATTCGGTACATTAGTAAGGTAAGGCCGGAGCGTTAAGAGGCTTAGTTGGGTATTAATAGAGAATAGTTGCCTTAATGCTTGCTATGTTTGCTAGAGTCCAAGTAGATCTGGATTCTGTTCTATTATATGCCACCTATTGGTAAGTTCTTGATAAGCGGCCTCTATAATTCCGAGTAAGTACTCTATTCTTAGTACTTTATTATCGATAGATAGCTTTAGTATACGCTAGCTAATCTTAGCGGCTATAACAAAGAGAAGATCGTTGGGTAAAGAGGCTTACAAAGAGCGCTCTAGAATACAAGCTATAAAGAAGATTATAAACGATTTATACTACTTATAGCTATTACCTTTGTCTGTTATTAGGTTAGTCTAGAGTATAATGCAAAGTAGTAGCCAGAGGGGCGATTAGCGCTAAGGCTTTAGTGCCTGATACTATAATACATTATCACGCGTACGTTTGGAAATATAGCGGGCCGCGTTAATAGGTTAACTAATGTTACGCAGGATACTAGTGAGCATTTCAGTAATAAACTTTGGATATACTGTATCTTAAGTCTTAATAGACTTAACCCTTACTTTGACTATAACCGGGAACGACTTAATTAGCGTACGGGTATCTAGTTGTATGAGAAGTCGCGCGAGAGCCTTATAGAAGTAGACATTCACAAGCTTATCAGGGCTTAATACAATAATCAGTCTAGGGAAACAGTATTTCAATTGCCCTTTTGTAGTTATAATAGCTTTAGTAGTAGGTAATAGCTTAAAGGACTCGAACTAGACTTGTCCTAGTAATTTTCGAACGACGAGGCTTATGTTCTGGCCTTGGAGATGAAAGGTAAGAACATCTATTATATAGTTAGTATAACCTATTATCCTTGATTAAGTATACCTCGATTAGCTATCAAAGATAGGATTACTTGAATATTTTCAGATCGCAAATCTCCTAATAGGTCTCTCAAGTCAACTATCTTACTTATTATATCAATATATACTAACTATATCCGATACTCATAGGCAGGGAAGAAGGCTTAAAATAACCTTAAAGCTTCCTCGCACTCTTTTAAAAGTCTAATATCCTTAGAGGGGTCATTATTATCGTTCTGTGGCAATTTTAGTAGGAGGAAAATATTATTAATAATGTATGCCAAGTCTATAGTTTGATCCATAATTTTGTGCTATTGCATCGTGTCTGAAGAAAATCTGCTGGAGAATAGTAATTTCTTTGGTATTAATGGTTGGTTTGCTAATAAATTGATGAAGGTAGCTTAGAGTAATCTCTGCCTCCAGAAGAGAGTATGCTCTGCATACTGTGCGCGAAAGGGTTTCGGTACTGAGCATCGCTGACCTGTCAGGACCTTCACTTAAAAGAAGGCGGCATTGCATGTGGTAGGTTTGAGGCATGACCGGGTTCCACCATAGAGCAGGGTTTTGGGGGCGAAAGGGCATCATTTCAAACAAATAGAAGGGCAGGTCTTGGGAAAGGAAAGGTTGCACGACGTTGATTAGACGTCATTGGCTCTGGAGTATAAGCGAGGGACACTGGGAGCCGCCGCTAAGGCTTTTTTGATACCACGAGGCTGTCCTCAACATACTTTTATGACCCTGCCATCCTGTTGTACCACGTCGGAATCATGCAAGTTCTTGCTGCATGGCTTGCCAGCGAAGGATATAGCAGTGCCTCCTTACTCGTAGCCATGGGCCACGAGAGGCCACAGATAAAAGATAGAAAAAGAGTAAGGCAATCGGATCATTAACCGCTCACCGGTTCGCTTGCGAGGAACTGATGATAGGCTGTGCGATAGGCGGGGCTACGATAAGACCACACTGAGCCCAATCTCACCTCAGCGTCCTTTCTTATACAGGAGGCCTCCTGCATAAACGAACATCAGTGAACAGACCTGTCAATTTTGAAGGCCAGAGGCTCCCAGCTAGATTTTATGATTTAGTGTGTGTCAGGAATTGCTTATGTAATCACTGCGTTGTGATGTGATTAGGGACTGGGAGAGCCCCATCACTATCTTCATATTCGCCATCAATAAAGCTGCTCGTACTATCAATATAAGCTGTGAAGCTCATTAAGCTCATTAATACAATATTACTATGGTGTGCTGTCTACTATTGCCATAACTGCTTTGACCTCTAATAATCTAAAAGGTCATGTGGCTAGGGCATTAGCGCCTTTCGCTTTACTATTCTCTGATCTATATCTCCAATCTCTAATCTCTAATCTCTAATCTCTAATCTCTAATGTTCAATATTTAATATATAATATATAATATACAATCTATAATCTATAATCTATAATCTGCAATCTATATTCTACATTCTATATTCTATATTCTATATTCTATATTCTATATTCTATATTCTATATTCTATATTCTATATTTTATATTCTATATTCTATATTCTATATTCTATATTCTATATTCTATATTCTATATTCGCTATTGTATATTTATAATACTTATATAAGCTGTGAAATATTACCTTAAAAAGCAAAGGTTCTGAGCTTATCTAAAGGCAGTATCCACAAATCTTATATTATATCCACTCATAAATTTTTATCTCCTTAAATTAATAATAAAGTCTAGATAAAGCGGAAACCAGATTTGATTATTAATTTAAGAAGATAAAAATTTATAAGTAGATATAATATAAGATTTGTAGATACTGCCTTTAGATAAGCTTAGAACCTTTGCTTTTTAAGTAAGGCAAAAGATTATAAAATAGGGGCTTAAATATAGGCCTTTGAATATTAATCCAAACTAGTCCTAGCAAGGTAATTCCAGAGGGAACCTATAAGTTAAGGACTATACTTTTTAGTGACTACTAGTTAACTTGTATATATAAATATACATAGTAAATAGAGAGGTTATAAGAGATATTAAATATCTTAATTTGGGTCTGATTTAACTAGGAGACTAATAATTTATAAAATAGAAAACATAGGAACAAGTCTATATAAGGTTATACTAGTTCTAATCTTTATATTAATAGGTATATAGGTATTAATACTGCCTTAAACGGTTTTAGGCACTGATTTTTCAATGTTTACTCTATATCCTAATTTTACGCTTATTAGACTACTGACTTTATCTAATTAGCTACTATATTTGATAAAATTATAAGTTAGCCAAGTAGGTATAGTTTCTCTCCTAAGATAACCTTATATATTCATAAGGCGTTTTAAGTCTTAAGTATAATATTAATAGCTTTATAACTATAGCCCTAGAAGATACTATTATTAATACTAATATTAGCACTAATTCCGTTATTAGCTGAGAAATTTTTGGGATAGTTGCCTTTGAAACCCCTGATAATACTTGTAATACAATTAAGCAATTTAACAGATATAGCTAGTAAGATCATATACTCAAAGTATATAAGAGTAGGTTGGAGGTATATAGAAACGCCGCTTTGTAATCTACATTATAGCTATTGTACATATGGAAGTTAGCTGCCGCTACCAAACTATACAACGGAGCCAATTAGACTCGATTATGTTGCCTTTGATACATCACAAAACACTTAAGGCTTATAGACGCTCTTTTGTCCCCATTGAAATTGGAAGTTTGGAAATTTCTTGGGAGATCACGGGTCAGATTACTAATCGTTCTGATAAATTAGTATTAGAAGAATTACTATTCTAAGACTGCAGCTATAGGTAACAGAGAAGGTAGAAATATCAACCATCATATGATAGTCCCGTGACTTCATAATGCCAAGGAGGCCAAAGGACCATATCGTATTCTAATACTTTACTTTCCTTGCGAAAGTTATAAGGAATCCTAGATCTTTCCAAGATCCTATAAATCTGGTCTCAATCAAGTTCAACTATTCGGGATACTTTTGAGCAGTTGGGTCAAGGCTAGTATAGCGGAAAAGGCGGATGTAGGGTTGAGCAACCCGATATTTAGGTAGCCGCAAATAGCAGCTGATTATTATATACTAATCTTAATATAAAGAAAATCTGTTTTTGTTTAGAAAGGTGAGTACATCTGCTTTACTAGCAGGTTGAAGAGCGATAGTAGGATACAACCTGTTTCGGCTCCTTGGCTACAACTGCCGCCAGCTAAAATTAGAAGAAAGTCAGCTAAGGATTCTTTTGGAGCTAATTTTGGATCTCTATTAGTAGAGCTATACCTTCTAACTTTACTGAACTCTACAAATTCAACCTTATTGTATATAAATACATGCCGTTAATCTGTTAACCCAGGACCACTTAGGTAAACTATCACGTAACTATAGCAATAAAGACATACACAACTATTTACTTAGTCTATAAACTCTCTCCCTCTATATTCGAGAAACGCTCCCGTACTACTACTGAATACTATGCCTAATCCTACAGGGATATGTAGTTCAATATATGATATTAGAAAACAGAGTGTATTATTAACAAGACTAAGGCACTAAAACTACTCACTAAACGAATAATAATCCTAATTCCCTAGTTTATCTAGTATAGCTAGAACTATAATAGGTCTATATTCTTAGAAATAAGTCGAGTTGACGGCATTGATCTAAGTAAAGTCAGTAAGGAATACCAGAAGCCGGGTAGTATAAGGCATAATAATAGCAGCGAATACAACAAATATATAAATATTATAAAAGTTAATACTAAGTACTTTATCTAGACTATTCTTTTCCCTAAGCTCGCAAAGTTACGTTCTAATAAAACAGGACTAGACGGGTTTGTACTGCTACTAGTATAGATACTAGAATACAATATACGATTATACTAGGATATAAAGACATCTTCGAATAAAGAGTTCGTATTTATCTATAGCAATTTAAGCCCTGATAATATAAGGATAGATCCGTATATACTAATAGTGAAGTGTATAGTTAATTAGGAGTATTTAGGATATTTCCCCCTAGGATTCTAGAAATAGTTAGTCGATAATAGCGCTTATTATACTCTATATAAGGATCATCAAATAATCTATAAGCTCGCTAGAAGTATTAAGCCTTAATTATATTCCCTAAAGGGAGTAAATTTAGACTAGCTTCTATTGAGATTAGTACAATTATCTTTCAACTTTTCAGGCGAGTATTATGACGAGTGAAGGGTCGCTAACTGCCCCCTCCCCCCTCTAGGGCAGGGCAAACTGTAGTACAGATAGATATGATTTGCTATAGTTTTCTTTCCGATCAAAGAGTTAATCTTTATAAAGTATATAGAACATATAATACATCAAGATGAAATACGAATAAGTAGATAATCCGTAAATTCGTAATCTCTCTACCTCTACTACCTATACCCTAGGAACTCAAGATAGTATAGAAATTTCTTAGGAGTAACTTAATTTATCTCTCTCTAAGATTTAAGGAGTTTATAGTTTAGTCTAGCCCTATCTTAACTTCTTCTTTATTCGTAAAGCTTCCTAGTAGGCCTCTAGGTAGGATTGTATGCTATAGTATCCTTATAGTAGCCCGTAGTATTACATGCAGTAAATACTATAATTTACCTACTAGTATTTTGGCTATAGGCTTAGTAAATATACGTGCTAGTATTAAGCTGTACCCTATAGTACTAGTATAGTTTTTGAGACATCGTGGCTATTAGTAGACAGATGTTAGCTTATGGTTTGGCTATAGCAATAGGAGTTTATAACTTACTAGTATTCGGGATTAGATTTAGACTCGTGAATAAAGGATAAAAGACTAGTAGAGCTTAGGTAGATGAGGTAGGACTAAAAAGACTTAAGGGGACTTATAGTTTAGGATTCTGAATTTCGAACCTTTGGGGTAGAACCTACTATCTTTATTATATACGGGGGTTGGCTTTTATCAGCTCGGCGCGACCCGTATAGGGAGCGCCTTTCTAGGCTTTCCTAGGCTTTCCGAGGATAGTATCTTCTGCTACTAGGGGAAAAAAAAAATTTAAAAAAATTTAAAAATAGCGGTTTTGATGGTCTTGGAATCTCTATTGATAGCGCCTAATCCGTATAGACAATAGATATACCTAATCTCACCTAAATACGCCAAATAGCTTAATCCTTACCTAAAAATAGTTAACTAAGCCCTCCCTATAAATAATAGACGACCAGAATTCCCTACCTAGATTTGTTTAGCATGTGCTAGTCAACCCTTTAATATTTAACCTTTTTAATACTTAACCCTTTTTCCTGCTACAAGTAGGGCATTACTATAGTAAGTTTCGTAGGAAGACATCTTTCTATTCAATAGAGTAGAGAGGATATTCATACGAAGGCAGACGGCATTAAAACCCGGACGCCTCTTAAGTAGCGCTACCCGCACTCTTTGGTCGCTATAATATTGGTCGTGATAATAAATTCGCCTCAAATTTGATTATCTTGAAATCTATATACAATAATAGAGCTGGCTCTCTATCACATAAGCCCTTAATTAATAAATTTATACGTTGGGCTGATATTAAAATATGAGTTTGAAAACGTAGAGATTTAGGTGTTTCGCTTAGGCGCGTCCGGATTTTAATGCCGTCTGCCTTCATAGTACGATTTGCGACTCTAATATCTTTATCAATATCTTTCAAGATATACAGGCAGAAAGTGCTATCTTTTAGTAGAGAGAACTAATTAATATAGAAGCCCAACTCTTGTTAAAGATATAAAGTATTTAAATAATTTCAATTCCTACTGTATTTTGCCTTCCTAATAAATAAGTCTTTAATCCATCAACTTCTTCTGAATCTCCTATTATACTTTAGTACTATAATCCTTTTACTTAGATAACTCTTAATTCTCTCTTATTCTGCCTGTCTATTAAACTATATAATCTATAGTTTACGTAGTTCCCTGCCCCAAGTAAGAATCAATAGATATACTATCTTAATTACCTTAGCTATATAGTAGATTTAAGTACGCCTTTAAAGACCTAGAGTCCCGGGTAACTTTTTTGAAGTTCTAGAGATATTAGGTTATTTTTCCTTTTAATAAATAATAATATTACCTTCTAGTTAACTTATTATTAGATAATCTAGTACTAGACCATTGAAATCCTTCTCTAGGATAATATCTAAATAGTAAAAACATTTCTCACAACATTTAGCTACGTCATAACTCACCGGCTTAAGTAATACCGAGTTATTAGGGTTCCTTATACTAATCCAGCATACGGGAATATTATCTAGTTTAAAAGGTCCTATTATCACTAGATATATCTCGGAAATAATAAATATTTTAATAAGAAGGCTAAAGCAGAATCAGAAGAGTACTCTAGGTATAGACGAGTCTACTTAAGGTCTTATACCTGTTTTCGATTGTTCAAGATAATCCACGATAATCCAGTAGAGCGTGATCTAGTAAATAACGACCTAAGATGATCTATAATAATCCATAATAATCCACGATAATATAGGAGAAAATAATATAAGAATAATAATATAGGACATAAGGGAGAATAAAAGTGTACTACGGGTTTTTAAGTTCGGGCATTAATAGAGTTTAAACCCTTTTATAGTAGCTTCCTACTAGATTAAAGGAGACTTTAATCCTTATCTTCTATCCTTCTTTGAATACTCGAATATTTAAGCTTAGTCGTTATAGTAGCTCATAAAAATCTCTTACTAGAGCTTCTAACAGAGGAAACCTTACTTCTTGACTATTACCCTTATAATAAAATTCAACTAATCCTCGAACGATTAAAGTATAATCTTATTAATATAATAACAGCTCAAGAGAGTTCAAAAAAGTAGCCTACCTTCCTATACTTTATAAGGTTTAAGACTAAAGTAAAGGTTAAGGTCTTTTGTATTAATTAGTAGAAATACAAATATAAGAAGGAGAGAGAATAGCAGGGGCAAATTATTAGCAAGGGGATTTATAGATATCTTAACGCTTTACTTTCTAAGATCAAGTATAAAAACAAAGAATTAAGAATATAGAAGCTATTAATAAGGTTATTAACTATCTGTACTAAGTACTATAGAGATCTTGAGTAGTCTTGTGATAATAATTAATTAGATTAACTTATTAAGAGGACCCCTAGAAGTTTAATCTTATACTTATTAAATAAAGAGGTTAAAGAGGTAGTCTCTAGTAAAGAAATTATTATAGAGGAGATACTTATAGACATTATTAAGACTATTAGTATAGATGGCTGATAGAGGGAGTAGAATATATTAAGACTACTTTTTTATATTAATAGATGAGCTAAGTACTAAATAAGGATTCTCATACTTTATATAAGGTTTTGAAATTTATATCTCATTACTATTATAATAATACTTAGCTAGACTAGATTATTTACGAGACTCTAGTAGTAAGGAAATCTTTATAGAAAGAGTGCTTATAAATACTAGTAAGATAATTAGTATTAATAACCTTTAGAAGGAGTAGTATCTTTTAAGTAAGTAGAGGTCTTCCTTAGGGATATAATAGGTCTAGTATTACCTTGATTTTCATATCTTCTTAGTAGAAGCTTAAAACCTTCTTTAAATAGTAAGACAGTAAATATATAATAAAGTATTCTATACTAGACCTCCTAGTCTTATTTCTATTCCGAGAGAAGGGATTTTGTTATCTAATATAATTAAAGCTTAATTTAAATAATACTACTTTTAGTTTATTCTCTCTATTTCTTCTAAACTCAATCTATTAGTCTATAGTAGATCTTAGAGGAGGGCCTATTAATTTTAGCTTATCTCGCTTATTAAAGAGTAAGCTTTCGTTACTAATCTAAATCCTGTTATAATATCATATTATATACAAGATCTTATCCTTAGAAATACTGAGATTATCTTTTAGAATTTAGATAATTAAACGGGAAGAGACGAGAGTATTATCTTAATAAAGATCTATCTAGACTATTATCAATTTGATTTTTAATAGCTCTATAGCCTTAATTTTATATCTCAAGTTCAGCCGCTCTTTGTATCTACTACCGGTTTAATCTATTTCTTATCTAAGAGAGCTCGACCACAGGAAGCGTATTCCACAGCTTTGACCAAGGGTATATTAAAAGAATACTATTGAAATCATTATAAGTATTATAATAGCTGCTTAAGCGACGTATAAAGCTCTATTATCTATGTCACGAACCAGAAGGAATAAGCCTACAAGACACAACTCTAACATATAAATACCTATAAACAGCTGATATATTACTATAGAGTAGAATCAACTACTAACTCTAAGATCTAAATCTATAAGCTTAGGTAGATAGAACTAATAGAGCAGCTATATTAACCCAAAATAGAGAATACTAAATACAAGGATTAAGGGAGTAATTACTAAATAGATAAGACCTATAGAAATAACTATATTAGTATATCTAGGTAGATAAAGTAGGAAGTACTTACCTATATACATAATATTCGTAAAAACGGGTATAAAAGTTCCCTATTAGCACAAGTAAAGACACTCTATCCTCTCCTATATATCTCTTGGCGTTTTATCCAAAAGAGAGGATAGAATAGCTTAATTAGTAAGTTTACTAATCAAGACTAGAGTATAGATAATTATTAAAAAGATACTTATAATAATATAGAAGAAGAAGTAGTTAGACACTTTAGGTAAATTCTTAGCTAAGACTACTAGTACTACTTCGACTGAACTTTTCAACTCTCTAATAATAGTTATAATACCTACTAATAAGGAGATAGTAAGAAATACTTATATAAAGAGGAAAATAAAGTAGTAGATCTATATATTAATTTCTATAGCTTAACAGGAGTAAAGTCCTTATATACTTATAAGGAGACGTAGCGCGACTAGGATAATAGCAGTAATAATACCTAGTATTACTAGAGACAATACTCCCTAAATAGCTACTACTAACTAGTTTAGAAGTATACCTAACTATTTCAGCTAAGGGATAATATTAGCTAGATATTCAATCTAAGAGAGTAACCCTATAATTATAACTAGGAATACAAAGCTAAGTATAAGTATAGTAGCGAGGAGATAGATAATAATTATCCGAGTATACTACTACTACTAGCTGATTAATATATTCTGCTATATTATATCATTTAAAGTAGACCTATACTTAAGTGTCTAAGAAGAAGAGATATACGTTTTAAGTACTAGAGTAGCAAGAGTTATTAAGATTCTCTAGTTAAAATAAACAAAGGCAGAATTAGCCTAAGAGAACTTATCTAGATACTACTAGTCCTACTTAATCTCAAGATTATATTGTATAACTTCCTAACAAGAGTAGTAGATTATATTAACTTACGGCCTAATAAATAGTAGAGAGAGCAGCTAAGGAAAGAGAGGGAGATGTATTAATAGGTAATCCTCCTAATACAAGTATTTTATCTATAGTAGTATCAAATAGCTATATGCTCTCTTATCTTCTATTCTTTGAAAGAGCTTTATATAATAGTTTACTTTCCTTATAAGATTAGTTTCAGTGATCTCTAATCTCCTTATTAATATATCTCATTTATATAGTTTCGTACGTAAGCTACTATAATTCCGATTTAGTTTTATAGTATATACACTACTAGCAATTTTATAGAAGTACTGCTAGATCGCTTTAACAGAGAGCTACTACTTCGAATTCATAATAAGAAGGATAGATACTTTATTAGTAGTATTTAATTCAGAAGCTCCTACACTATACTATACTCTAGTATAGTCCTATAGCTTAAGTCGAAGTATATAATAGACTAAAGTAATAACAAAGATAGTAATAATAAGATAAGCCTAGTACCTATCTATATACAAGAGACTAATGTTTGAAAAGCTTAGATAGTCTAAACCTTTTACTCCTCCAGGCTCGTTCTTACCTTCAACTACATTCAATAGGATAAGGATAGGCGGCATAGTTAGTCCCAAGAGGAGAAATATCCTGGTTATTGTGTGTAGATAACAGTTGAAGAAGTAGTTATCGAGCCCGGACGTATGATAGGGTTCTGGCAGTGGCAAGAAGAGTGAACGCAGTGACAGTAACACTGGCCTCCAGCTTGAATCGGATAGCCGATGTACATATTAATAACTAGAGCTTAGTATTGCGTTCTTTGCTAAAAAAAGACTTATTACTTACTAGTATTCCGGAAATCTGAACTTGAGGAGTAAATAGGCTATAACCCCTACCCTAAGGATAATTCCTAATATTGTAAGTAATACTAGAAAGGTGCCTAGCAATTTACTCTAAGCCTTTTGTGCTTTCCTGGCAGTATTATTAAGAATAGTATTAATATTAGTTATAGTTAAGAGATACAAGTAATAAAAACCTAAATAATACTAAGGGAAGGCAAAAATATATTAATCAAACGAACAAACAAATGAGTATTAGCAATCAATTATTTCTTAACTCAGATCCTTAAGATTACCTATATAGTTCAAAATTCTACCTTAATTCGTTCCCTAACTCAGATGATCATAAGCTATACTATATTAAACCAGTTAACCTAAGTCGGATGATCCTCTACTTAGGTGATCCTATATTAGTAGCCCTCTTCCAATAGTCCTTCATTGAAAAATCTTATTTAGATAATCTTCTATATAGCAGTTAGTTCAATCCTATAGATATTATATTATCTATATTAGCTATAAGACCTTCTAACCGTAAATAGTACTATCTGAGATAAATCCTAAACAGCTACTTATGCTTTAATATAAAACCCTGTTACTAGTTATTTCTCCTCCTAAACAGATATAACTATAGTATACTTACTCGCTATAGAGAACTCTCTATTCCTAAAAGAACTATCTTTAGAAATTCGATTTATAATATATCTTTAGTGTCTTGCTAGTAGAAATCCATTAATTATATATTAACTTGTTTTAGGCAGGCCTATATATAAACAGAGCTTTTACCTAGTATCTTATGTTTTACTATTACTAGTATATAAATAGATCCACGAAGAGATAAGAGTATTGATTTATAAATTATATATATCTACTAGCTATAGTCTTCTAAAAGTTTTGACTTTGATTAGTCCACTGATATACATAGTAATATAAGCCCTCGAAATCAGATAGCCTTCATAATCTTATAATATTAATAATTATAAGATACTAGCTGAATACCAGGGTCTTTAAGAGCTGATATTAGTAGGTCTTTAGAGAAGGCAAATACTAAAAGTAGTATAGACTATTCTAAGTAATCTAGGTCTCTATTACCTTACTTTGGAGTTCAAGGAATTAAAGAAGATAAGGCCCAAGAGATTTAAGATAAGTCTTTTACTATAGTAGGTTTAGAACTAGAATATATTTTTTATATCCCTAGGTAGATATTATATTAAAAGTATTAAGGTACTATATAAGGAGAAGCGAGGTAGGTAGGAGGACGAAGAGAGAGCGTAGATAGAATAGGAATTATCCTTAGCTCTTAAGCGGATTATTATTAGTAAAAAGTTAATAGTTAAGGAGGCAATAAATATAAGGTATAGAAAGGTTAGTAGGTTAATAATTCCAAAGTATATTTAATTAACTCAGATCTAGCTTCCCCGCTTATAAATTACATATATATAAGACGTATAATCACAATGGCTATTATACTAATCTTGCCCTAATTTCGCATTGATTGGACCATATTACTTCTCGCTATTACTTTATAACTTCATTCACCTTAATATTAACCACCTAGCTGGTGGACCTTCTAGTATTGTGAGGATTGACAGAACGGAACATGGTACCTTTAGATGGGCCGCATTAGAGGAGGTGGAATGCGTAGCAGTGACGACAGTAGGATAGAGGGAGATGAGGACTGGTTTCGGGTGCTTTAGGAACACGCAACTGATCAAATATGCCAATAAAATACAAGAGAATATCCAATGGATTAAGATAGTCCGAGATATTGCCTTAGAGTCCCCCTCTATCTTCGTATCAGTTTAAGATACACCGCAATCCGAACTCCTCCCCATCGAGTTCCTGGTGAACTAGAGCTCCCTTGAAGCCCGAGCGTTTGGAAAGCGGCGTTGTACAAGGCTCGATGGGTTTGGGCATCAGGACAGCTTTCATATGCAGTTGATTGTATAGCCTCTCGTACACCATTTCCCAGCGCCTTGACACTCCACTCCTGTGGGAGGTTGCTATTGCTTCTCGCAATATCTCTTTCAGGACTTCTTCTTCATACCCTGCTCTCAAGAGAGACAAAGTTGAAAAACGCAGTCCCGTCGGTATCTCATCACAGTCACCCTCTATTTCCAAGCACTGGCATTCTTCAGACAAACAATAGCAGCGAATCATAGTCTGCTACAAGTCAGCAAGATCGATGCAGAACTTGATGAATCAACTTACCAGACTGGTGTCGGGCCATACCTCTCGCGTCGCCTGTTTCAGGGACCACTGCCACCGGTCCGACAAAGTGTACTTCTTTACTAGCAACTCTCCCCAATCCTGGCCAATTAATTCCCCTTCCACAACTAAAGGAATTAGGAATTACTTAAGTACTATTATTAAAATTAGCACGCTCTCCAACAGGCAATCGAAGCCACTATATACCACTAGGTTTATATACCAGAAAACCTACTATGAAAGGGCTTAGATTAGTTCCCACTTAAAAGACCTCACCTGTCCTAACTATTATCAGCTACCCTAACACCACTCTACAGTATCTCTGGTACACAGATATAAGAGCAATAAGACTATTATCCTCCGACTTGATACTCAATACCGCTACCTACCTAATAATCTTATCGAGAAGCTCTATAGGTAATACAACGAGGCGTACAGGCTCTCTTATCGCCCCCTGGACGATACCTGAACTTAATATCGACTCTTGTAGCTATAGGTAATGCGCTTAGCTATCTGATTATAAATTATAAATATAAAACAGGTGGTTGAAATCACTATTTTGTTAATAACTTTCGTTAGTTGTAGTTAAATAATCCCCTTTGTATTTTCAAAGCTTGACTAATATTACTTGATCCTGACTTATTACAGTAATAAGAAGACAACCTAGCATCGCCGATGCCAAAACATTGTCATGTTCGAGAAAAGGCATAGTGATGTAGGCCACTCCTGGGTGCGTTTGAAATTGCGTGACTATGGCAGAGCTAACTTTTGGCCAAAGGCCCACCTCACAATTTCTCATCAAGTCCTCGACACATAAGCATGAAGTTGCAGGTCCGAGGACTTCGGTGGTGTGAGATTCAATCCTGACCGACGGAGCACAACATGGAGGATAGTCAGGGCGGGCGATCATCGGGTTGTTCAAGTGTTAAGGATATCCTTTTCAAGATACTGCGGCAATTTGTCCAGAAAAGGTTCAAACAGGGGGCGGCCGCCGCTAAAATTGCAAACTTTAAATAGTTCTTCAACTCTTGTTCCCGCGCGATCATCTACTATCCCCCTTCCCCTGGTTTAACCGAAATATGGATCACGCGACCCGGTCCTATGAATCAGACGACTCTGAACTACATTGTCCTAAGTAGAATCAATTAAGTAAAGGAAGAAGCAGATACTTGGCGCTAAGAGCTGTGGAACTTAGGGCCGCCTCTGAAATAAAGGTAATACGATTAATTCCTAGTCAGATTTCCCGGCCTCGGCCGAATTAAAAGGCTACCGCTTATTGGTATACTCTAGCACTTGATAGGTAGGTGTCCCTTTCCCTTACTCGTTTGACCCGCAACCCAACGGTCATCGTATTTCGCGGCTACTGTACTATACCGATCTCGGCGATCGGCTTCCCGCCTCCCCGGTCCGCGACGGCATGGAATCCCATACGGCAAGACTATTCGCATAAGACGCAATGTGGGACGCAGAGGCATAGAATCCTACACAGCAAGACTATTCACATAAGACGTAATACGGGACGCAGAGGCATAATCTCACTACAAACTTTCCGCTTGCCGCGTTCAACGAGAAGCCGGGTAATATCTTTACAAGGGGCTGACTCGCAGAGTTTACAAAGCGATTTAGTCACAAGCTGGGAAAACCCATTAATTCCCTACCCAGAGATAATACAGTCGTATACTTATTCCTGTAAGTTTTCCTCTTACTTTTTCGTTGTTTTAGACCCTTTTTATTAGTCTCTTATTTAGTGAGGTTCGAATTAACTTAACAGCGCTTATTAGTACATATTAGTACAATTAACCGGCGTTTAAAAACGCAACCCCGCGTTATAAGCGCAGTACAAGGCTGTACCAAAGATTTTAGTATCTACTAGGGAGTAAGATACTAGCCAGGAAAAAAGGGTTAGTACCTAACCCACACAAAATGTCGCGTATCTATTACAAAACGCACTAAAATGACCTTAATGCTATAGCGCCCATTAGGAATCCTTTTCTCCTAGACTATCCGGTTTCATTACAGAAAAGCCCTCTTTTTACTATTACTAAATACAATAATCATATCTATCATACGAAAGATTAGTAATCCTAGACATAAGTGATCCTGCTTAGGGTATCCTAGCCGAGGTTACCTTCACCCTAGTCATCTTTCACCTGATCATCTTACTACCCTCCTTTCCTAGTTTAAAGGTTACTTATTATATAGAACCTGCTAAAAAAGAGTTAACCTTTAAACCAAGGAGGAGAGTAGTGAAATTTATATTCCTAGCTTGCTAAGAAATCACTATCATCCCAAAAAATACCGCACCTTCTAGAGACCAAACTGTACACTAGTAAAACACTGCTGTTGAATATAGGAATAAGTGCAGAATTCATAGAAATATAGTGTTCAATTGACATAAATAATAAAGTCTGAAAAATACAAAAGAAGAGAATACTTATAAATACTAAAGTTCCTTAAATCTATGACGGTTAATCACGTAATATCCTATGATATATCCTTATTCTATCTACTCCTAATCACATTTAATGAGTAGTAAACTAGAAAGTATTAAACAGGCTGATAAAGTTAGTAGTAAACAGAGGTCTAGAGATATAGTTAATATAGTTAGTGTTATAGATTTGAATACTATTTCGCGGCCTTAATTTGTTGGTAATAGTGGCATAATTATAGTTGTAGTTATAGTTATTAGTAATAGCAATGCTAGTACAGTTGTAAATATCGTCATTAGGGTTAGATAATCATTAGATATTAGTTATATTATATAATTACAGTTAATTGTTAATATCCCCGAAAGCGCCTATATTAGGAGACTAACGGCTATACTACTATAGTCGCAATAATCTAATAAGTATAAAGCAGTGGCTCCTAATTCACTAGCTAAGACGTATGAATAACCAGGCATACTATTCTCTCTAGGGACTATAGTAGTATTTAAAGTACTACTCTAAGGAGGTTAGCTAGAAGTAATTCTAGTAGTGGCTGTTAAGCCGGCTTCCTGAAATAATAAAGACACTATTATAGTTAATAATACTACGTCAACGCTAGTGATTATAGTACTTTGTGTTCCGCTGAAGCTTATATTATAAGTAGAGCTAGCTAAGATAGAGTCTAGTTAGCTAGACCCGATACTAGTCTCTATAACTAGGTAGATTATAGTTAAAATAGGAACAGTTATTATAGTAAGAATCGTAGAATATATAGGGTAGTTTTCAACTATTAAGGTATAGCTAATAATTATAGAAATACTAGTAGTATAAATTATTAAAGTAGAAAATTAAGTTAAGGCTAGGGAGATTAAGGATAAGGAATCTCCTAAGAGCAAGAAGCTTAAGAGTAAAGAAGTTAAGGACAAGGAACTACTTATCTTATTTAAAGTCAAAATTAAAGTAGAATCTAAGGAGATCTAGCTATCTAATACTTTTAATAGTAAGAATATAGTATTTAAGCTAGATATTAGTAAAGAACCGGATAAGTATAATTCGGACAGGGTAATAGTAGAGTTTAGTATAGCAGAAGTAGAACTAGAGCCTAGTATTCTAGCTTAAAGATTATTATAAGTACTATTTAAGTAAAGAAGTAGGTTCAGGAAATTCTATAATCTTAAACTATTAATACTACTAAGAATCGCGATAATATTTTAGATTAAACTATTATTATCCGCTTTGTCCGTACTACTTTCCTATTATATTACACTGCCTAGCCCTATCTACTAGATAAAAGTTGCCTTTTGCTTTACTATAGGAATATTATCATAGCTAACTAACTCTTTACTTATAGTATTATAGCTATAGCTCGATCTTATAATATTATTGTAGGACTTAGTTGTTCTATTCATTAGTAATGCTTTGAAGTTATAAATACTAGCTTACTAAGTATCTTAACTAATACCCTTAAAGAGCTGCCTAAGACTATCTATAGCAGCAAATAACCGACTATAAATAGGCATACTAAGGATAATCTTGCTTGCTATCCCTTGGTCCGGCAGCGGATGCCTCAACACTAAACCAATTTGGGT
>NXFV01001302.1:0-60653 GCA_002803225.1 Gamarada debralockiae | reverse complement strand
GAAATCAACTAATGTACATCTTGTCGATGATATCGAGACCAACAATCAGTATTTTGACATAAAGCAACACCACAAAAGCTGCATCCAAACCAAGACCGACTAGCCCGTACAGCTACTGGCTGACCAATCACCCTCTGACACTGTATTTGATATGTACACTATACACATGGATTTAATTTTGTTCTCTTGACCTTCTAATGAATATTCTCAAATCTATTGCCAAATAGCCTTTTCCCACCTAAATTTAGCTGTAAACGATGTATCTTAGCACTTTGAGAGTAATTGAAAAGGAAACAATACAAAGAGGTTCGAAATTTAATATAAGAGAGAGTTGATTGCTGGCTAAGCTATACTATATAAACTTAATATAATCGATAGCTATTAATCACTATAACATTAATTAGCCAATAAAAGAGAGGCTACTAATTGCGTAGCGTAGCTTTGTGTGTCTCAAAGGACTCCCTTAGCTAATTAGCTATATCAACTCCTCCTATATTGTGATTATAGTCGTCAATAAAGACAGGTATCTCAAGCTCTTTTGTAGGGTCATCTGCAAAGACACAACGAACGATTCGAGCGCTTGTTGAAGTCTTCGCCGGCCTCTTCCTTTGTCGAGTAATAAAGTCATTTGCAGTATAGATTGTATGTACTGTACTTAAAGCTAAGACAATATTATTATCCTACCAAGCAAGACAAAGCGTATTATCAACGACTTGTGCTAATAGTGTATTCTACCCTAACTTCAAACTCTCTTTCTTTAGCTTTGATAGAGCTTAGGGAAACTGATTGTGTGGCCTTGTAGTACCAACTGCGCTGTATTTAAGACTTCGAAGGCTTCGAAATAAGGGAATTGAGGTAAAATAGTTATCTATATAGATTGTTATTGAATCTCGAGGTAAGGTTGCAACTAGAGCTCAAACAAGGGCGCCAGTATTAGTAAGGGTATCGAAAACAAGTATATCTTCTAGGCCAAATACGCGTGAGCTCCAAATCCAGCTATAGATATAGCCATGGTCTGCAATCCCATACAATTTGTACCCTTGTTTGATTGGTTTATTCGGCATCTTGTATATATGATTTGAGCGACCGAAACAGCGTACTATGAGCTCATCAATCGATATTGAAGTTGAGGGCGAATAATATTATCGAAAAGAAGCTTGAAGACGAGATGCAAGAGGCTCGAGTTTATACCACTAGATCTTATTATCAGGCTGATCGAACCCCTTCGATTTATCAGTCTCTGCGTAAGAGATATGAAGATATCGTTTGATTTGTTCGAACTGTCGTAAAGATAAGTAAAAAGGAATCGAATGAATTGGGCCCTTAGTTAAATCGGTATTCCAATACTAAGTTGTCTTAAGTTCAATATAGACCCCCATATAAATGATCGCCCCAATAAATACTCGTAGCTCAGCTGCGTTTAGTTCGTACTATTCTCGTGCTTTCTCCGCTATATCGAGTCTCTGCATCGCTGCGTATTTGTTTGTATTGCGTACAATTAGATCGAATAAGTCGGGAGTGAAGAAGAGGTTGAAGTAATCAGAGGGGGCCGGTTGAGTAGGAAAATCTGATGGAAGGAGAGCCTTTGCAAGACGCGCTTGCTCGGGGTGAAATGGCTCGAATTGAATCGATTTAAGGTCTCTAAATTCCTTAACTAACTCTTCGAGTAAATCAGTCTTCTTAGACTTAGGGTTAGGCCCTAATTGGCCCTCCGTTGGTGGTGATTTGCGCTTGGGAGGCATTTGGTTGATTAATGCTTAGATTAGTACAAAGATTAGTACGCGAAAAAACACGATATTGAAGGGTCACGCGCTGGCCAATCAGGGTATATTATTGTTCGCACTTAACCATTTTAGGAGAGGTCTAATGTCATATGATCGCCTATATCAAATTGGTTTAGCGTTGAGGCATCCGCTGCCGGACCAAGGGATAATACCCTTAGTAGTATAGTTACTAACTATCTCCTCAGTATTAAACGGAGTACTAGCTAGGTCAACTATAGAAGAGAAGAGATTTACTTAATTAGTAGTTATAGAGCTTTAGCTCCTAGTGTAATCAAATGCTATAAGATTCTAGAAATTAATATATAGGTCTATATTAGCAAGATACAGAGTCTAGTAATTAGAAGAGCCGGCAGGATAGGCTACTATAAGCATAAAATTATATAGTAGGCTTAGTGAGTTGCTATAAGTATTAAGAGCTTCTCTGATAGTCTACAGAAGATGAACTATATTTACTGCCTCTATATTATTCTAGGGATACTTCTAGTTAATATTAAGGCTATCGAGGCTAAGGTTTGTAACGAGTAAGACTATAGTTAAGGCAAATGTTAACTGGCCTAAATCAGTAGATACTAGGCTAGTAAAGTTTATTAAGTAGCTTAAACTATCTATAGAAAGAAGTATCTTAAGATTATAGTTAGCTTTCTTAAGGAGATATAATTGTTTGAATCAGCTATAGAGGTTAGTCCCTATCTTGCTCTATAAATCTCTAGGAAAGTAAATCTCAGTATTAGCCTAGGTATTAGATAAGTATCTAGAGTAGGATAGATTAGTAAGGTAGTATAGACTTTATAGGAACAGCGACAGACTATAGTCACTATAGGTGTTTTTATTAATACTTATACTTCTTCTGTCGCGGGTGAAATATTGGTAAAAGTATAGAGTATATACATTAACTTATCTACTAGTAGTTCTTATAGATAGAATTTTCTATTATAGATGGCCCTATTATTGTCTATAAGTAAAAATCAAAAAGGGAGATCAAACGTGATACTAATTAATATAATACGCTGCGGAAAGGTAAGTAACGTTACTGCTTATATTAGATGTATCACTTGGCGAGCGACTATAATTATTATAATAAGATACTAGCTTATACGTTAACAACAGTAGGATTGGAAGCGTCTAAAGTATCGTGGATTCGTGGATATGATTTAGAAAGATGAATAAGTGTAGCCTTGATCTACGCCGGGCAGCTGCTCTTAATACATTCAGGTCATCCAAGTGGGCCAGCCTAGACAAGCACACTGGTTTCCTTGGATCATCGTCCATCATTTCCTGCCAGTCGTCCATCTGCTGACCGCTGCCATCCTCGACCTTCTATAGAAGTTATTAGCATTGCACCAGCCAACCTCTGTTAGGCCATCTACGCATGGTCCCCATGCTGGCTGTGACGACTGCATCGACTCTTGAATCCGCCTTGTCGCGGAAAGAAGCTCATTCTCATACATTTTTTTTTACTCACTGCAGACAACCAATAATGTTCTCGTACCCTGTACCTAGTAGAGTCATCTCATCCGCTATCAAAGATAGTAACTAGGCAGTATTATAGGAAGGAGAACATTCAGATCAGGATTAAGAGAAAGTTATATTATTCTATAGAAGCACCTCTGGCTCAGACCTCGGTATATTCGAAATCCTGACTACTCTTTCCCTCAGCTATATCCTACTCGCCCTCTTCCCTAATATATACTCTAATCTTCTCTATAACTTACTGTATAATATTTACTAGAGTACTATCTACCTTTATTATCTATAGTATAAGCTTAGTATAGTTATTCGTTATTGTTAATACCTTCCTGAATAAAGTCAGATTATCCTTAAATAGTAGAGAGGTAAGATTATACTTCTGTGTTTTCTTGTCTTGCTATCCGCCAGTAAGTATCGACTAATATAGGATAGTACCTTAACTTACCTCTCCTCGAGTATTTTCAGTCTATCTATAATACCTAATATCACGTTAAAGAGATCGAATCACAATATATTAGCCTGGAAACCTCGTTGACTTATTACAATAGGCTCTTTAGGCGGATTCGAGTACAGTATTATATTTAAGTAGTATCAAGGGCTAGCTAGCAGAGGAAGATTATTAGTAGCTAAGAACTATTCTCTAGTCTCGGGCGAATTCCTCTTATCTAAAGTTTAGGAGTCTAGTGAAAATAGTACTTAGAGAGTACGGCCGGCAGAGGGTATACTCTGAAAAAGATCACCCTAGGCTATGTTATTTATAGAATTTACTATAGTGTAAAGATATAGAATAGTATCTATTAGGCTCTATATATATACTTTTCCATTGTATTAAACTGAGGGAGGAGGGTCCGAGATGACCCAAAGTTCATCTTAGTTGAGAGGTCAGACCTACATATCTCATCCCCGACATGCAATAACAGCTCGGCGTTTATTCACAGTAAAGTAGCAAATCCTACTGATAATTTCAACTTCATAGACGCCTTATCAATCTCCATGAATAATAATTTCCGCCCTTAGCAGATAGCTTACCAGGGGAATTATTAAGATATCTAAACTTTATCGTTCTATATTACTCACAGTTATTAAGTAGAGCTTTGCTTGCGGCCAACATTACTTAGTTACTGCCGGCAGACCCCACTAGTAGGTACGTAATCCAGTTTACGTACTAGTATAACTAGTTAGTAATCTTTTTTCTAGCTCTATCCTCTAATAAGTAATCTCTTAACCTACCTTAGGTGACCTAGGGTTATTCTATATCGAATATATCTGAACGTTGACTTCTATAGTCTTATAAAGAGAAGTTTTTGTTATACTAGATATATACCCAGATACCTAATATAAGCCTCTCAGAGGCTACAAAGGCTTTTAATAATAAGAACAATCGATTCTGCTCAGAATATATAGTAAAGGTTAAATAGAGGTATCTTAAAGAGCTCTCTAGATAGTATAGTAGGTTATATACTCCTCTTTTGTTTATTATACTAATATAAGAAAGGTAACGCAAGAGATATATTACTAGCACTAACTAAAGAGCCCCCCTTGATCTAGTCCCTTTAGCGCTTCAATATATATTAGCTAGTATTATATATAGTAAAGTCTTTACTAATACTTTTAGATGGAATATAGCTGGAGTGTACTTGAGCAGGGAATCCTTATTCCCCTTTATCCGTTGATTATAGAGGCTCGACAGCACGCTGCTAGTATTATAGCGCCTATATCTTTGGAAGATATCTCTTCGACTACTAAATAGCTATTAGAACTAGGATATACGGATATCGCTCAGTTGAATTATACAGAGGGGGATAAGGCTGTATTAAAGGGTTATTTCAAGTACCTTAAGTGGGTATTAAGATAAAGAATAAATAGAGATAGTGTGCCGCGGATATAGTATATTATACTCTTATACTAGATGAAATATTATAATTATCTATTAAATGTATATAAATAATAAGCTAATTTTAGGCTCTAAGTAGACTAATAGATATAAAATAATAAGCTGATACTATTCTATACTATAATCATGATCGATCTTTGTAGTTATCTATAGCCCTATAGATAATACGGATAATTCATATAGCTGCCGTGTAACCTAGCAGACTACCTAGTAGTCTCTTAATTTTCAAGGCAGTCTACTTACAATAGACTATACTATAGATAGTTGCTCGACTTTGTAGTATAAGTAAAATTAATCTATTATCTAAGATTTAGAAGATATTAAGTTATAGGTCTCTAGTTGTTTATACAAGTATTAATATCTTAGCTAGATCTTTTAGTAAGTATATATTCGTAGGGAGAGGAAGTTTTTGACATTCAATAGATGATAATCCAGGAGAGGTCTATATAGGACATCCTACGTGATTTATATTTCAGGGTAGAGGAAGTATATAAGTATGCTCAGAGTCATGAGAATGAGCTATAGCAGACTTAGTACATACTCTCCTAGTACAAGGCCTTCCTTATTACTAGCTAGGAGTAATTTAATAAAGAGCACTTAGATTATCGAGTAGTCTAAGAAGAACTTACGTTTGAACGTAAGAGACATAAGGAGACTATAGAGTTACTTAAGAAAGTATTTAATATAGTAGTATAAAGTAGTAAGATTATAGATATTTTTAGTAGTAAGATTATTATACTATAAGCAGCCTTGAACTCTAGAGTTACCTAGGTAATTCCGGAAATACTAGAATCACTAAAAGAGGCTTCTTATACTAAAGATAGCTATAAATCACTGGAAATATCCTCTATCAACTAGCGAAGCGAATTGCCAGAAGAATGTATCAGAAGCCTATCTAGACATGCCCTATTAGATACAGATGAGAGATAATATACAGCTTACTCTAATAACAATGATCCCTTAGATGCCTCTAAGTCTAGAGGCTATATACCTGGGTCTGATGTGCTATTCAAGAGCGGCAAATTCTACTCTAATATTTCTAGTACTACTGAGTAGACCCAATCTGCTAGAGAAGGGGCCAGAAGAAGTAAGCCTATTTTAGGGTTAAAGAGGAAAGTAAGAGTCCCTTAAATACTAGATAGTACTTTATATAGAGCTTAGTTCAGTAGGGGTTCTTGTTTTCTGTGTTAGCTTAGTACATACTTTCCCAAAAATATCAGGGATTACTTGGTAGAGTTATTTATATTAGTAGTATTTCGAAGTAGATTAGGAAAGTGATATTTAATAAAACCGTATAGTATTATACTAAAACAAGCTGTCAATATCTCAAGGTATCTACTGGCCCTTTCATAGGACTGCCTACTCTAATTCTGACCTACTGCTCATAACTTAGAACTAGCTTAACAGATCACTAACGCCTCCCAGATCATTAGAAGCCAACAGTGAGTAAGAAACATTACTTCTCGATAGGCCCTCTATATCTCAAGGCCTTGGACTTACTGTCCCACTAGTGTAGTGTATAATAACCCGCCTCACATGTGTTTGTAGGTAACACCATATTTTTTTCCACTCCTGCGAATATTATAAGGAATGTTGAGGCATGCCCAAGCTATTAGCTTCACGAGATCCCACTAGATCAAAGCCAGAAGTCCCTCTAATTCTACTGCGCGAAAAGCCGCCCGAGGTTAATAGGCTTAATTATTATATCTGCCTCTAGAACGGATCGATATCAGTACTACAATTCTCTCCGTAGTGTATCTAGCTCGAAAAGCAAAATCCTCTCCTAAGCCTCTTTACTAGGGTTAAAGAGCTTATAAGAGAGCTAGGACAGCTACGTCAAGAAATTTAATTCTATTATTAATACTTTGAGATCCTATAAAGGCTTCGTGAAATATACTACGACGTCTATTAGTAGTTATACTTAGTGAATTACCTTGATTATAATTTTAACTACTTAAATGAACTTATAACGTAACTCTACTATAGACTAGAGGATTCAGTATAATATAAGATTAAAGCAGAAAAAGCTTAGATAGAGTTTTAGGGGATTAAATACAATAATAAAGAATTCGAAGGAGAGTTAATTTAATTAGAGTAAGGGGTATAATACTTTATACTGGCAGGATAGGATTAGAAGTAAATTAAGATTAAGGACTTAATAACTGTTTAGTCCTATATATATGCTATCTCTTGCCTCTATTAATTGATTTTTATACCAGAAGCATCCTCTAATAGAGAGTATTCGGTGATAGAATTAACGGTGCTTGCTATGTCTTGCGTTCTGTGCAAATGACCTTTGACGGCGAGCCTACTGTCTCGATGAGCTATCCTAAAGAGCGTTAGAGAATCTGCTCGCCATAGGAAATTTTTTTTTTTTAAACACACCATTTGTGATTATTAGAACACTACGGCTCTCTGTAAAGCGACAAGAGTATATAAGCATAAGTTGTAATAAAGATGTAGTTGACCAATTGAGTATTACAATCTAAACACTGTATATAAAGATATTTAGAGAGCTTGCAGGTATTATCTTTATTAAGGGTTTAAGGATTGTCACACTAATAACAATGCTAACACTAACGTATTATAGAAGACGTACTAATATTAGTAGTTCCTGAGTTTCTAGTAAGTTTACTAATAGTGAGGTAGTAATAGAAAGGCTTATAGGTAATAAATCTATAGTCTTAAAATATTTTAGATAGGTTATATACGTTGAAAGCTCCTCCTACTACGCTCGTAAATACGAGAACGAATTGACTTAAGGTTTATAGTATCAAGAGCGATCTTCGACGAGACTCAAATGGCAGCGATATAGGCTATCCCTTAGCTTGATGGATAATCTAAAAGGATCACCTGAACAGATCATCTAAAGAGATCATCTAAAGTGACCCTAGGCCAGTTTCAGCAGCGAACACTTTGCTGATGTTTTCGCCTATCCGAGTTTCTCTGAGTAGAAGGCCATCTCTAGCTGACGAAAACTTTTGTTCTATGTCTGCTATTACTAGCATCCCCCAGACATCGTCTACTTATAGAGGAATGTTTTATCCTGTGTTTTGCGCAGTATTAGCAGTTGCAAAACTTTCCGAGATCTAAGATCCGAGATCCACTAGCGCGGCACTGGCGTTTGTCTACCGACCCGGAACTAGTTAATTGCGGCCCCACCAAAACAATCACATGTCTAACTAACAAGCTCAATAGTGCAACGGGAAGAACTTTAATTTTATATTCGGATACTTTATAGTTAGCTAATAATATCACTAGCCTACTTTCAGATTTAGTCTGCGCAGACCTTTCTCCTTAAGAACCTTTATAATCCTAAAATAGTTCAAAGATTATCCTCTATACTAGAACTCTATTTCCGAGAAAAACAGGCCTCTTATCTCCTGTAAGGATAGTCGAAAGTCTAGCTCTATAAGCCGTACCTGTACCTGCTTATCTATCTTCCTTTATATATATATCCGGACCTTATTAGTAATAGCGTTATTAGTACAAACTTTTAAGGTTATATAATTATTAGTAAATTAGTATAACTGGTTCAAAATTAAGGGCTATTACTAGATATAATAGTCCTCTCTTTCCTAGCTTTTAATTCGGTATCTATTATTCCTATAATATCTAATAGAGAAGATATCTCCTTAATCCGCGAATACTTTCTATATTCTAAATCTTCTTTTATATCTAGGGTATAGATAAAAATCTTAAGGATTAACGAGAGGTCAGCAGAGTTATATAACTTAGCAAAGGGTAATATATATATCTTATATCAATATCTAAGAGCTTATCTATCTAGTATTTAACTTATACCTCTTGACCTAAGATTAGTAAGATTTTGAATTAAGTAAATATATTAGTAAACTTATATATCTCCTTTATCTCCCAGAGAAGTCAGATATAATGCGTCTTTACTATATATTTATTATACTTACTAATGAGCTCCTTAATATACAGGATATAACCAGTAATACTAATCTCTGACGCAAATATAATTACTGTTCCAAACTCTCTAAAGTTGTACTAGACACTATATAGACTATTAATAAAGGCACGGAGCTTCTTATTCGTATATCTATTAAGTTCCGTAGTGAAACCTATCCTCGACTTCACTAAGAGAGATATTATTAGGCCTCTATAGTCCTGGTCCTACCATGAGATCATAAACAGGTGCCCGCGAAGTCCTATAAATATCCCTAGCCTAGGAATTAAAAGAAAGATAAATTAACCTGCCCTCATTCGCTATAGTCTTAGGACAGTAATATCTACCTGTAGTACATTAGACAAATCGACTAGTAATTAAGAGGGGCCTTGATTCGAAAGCTGTCTCGCAGTTACTATTGCAAATAACCTGCCGAAAACGAAGTTCCTAAATACGAATATAGTCTAGTAGATAGCCGTTGCTACTACCTATAAACAGATGCTAATCCTTAAGAATAACTCTGTCTACTTCTTTAAAGAGATATATCGCTAGACAGCGATTAAGACAACTATAGTAAGGATTAAATGCGAATTAAGAAATATCTTATATAGCGTGCGTCTTATGAGGCGGATTAAAAGCAGAAAGATAAAGCCAAAAGTAGAGCCTCCCTTTACTATATATTAGCAGAGCTCCCTTCGTTAGTACAAGGATATACTATAACCCTAGTAAGATTAGTCGTTGTCTATATAAACAGAGTACTGCTTATTAATACGAGGAGTACGTATAGTAACACCTGTGCAATAGTAATCCTGCCAAACTACTAATACAACCTAATACTAGTACAAAGCAAGATCCCAAGTAGCTTTATTATAAGACTTAGCTGTAGACTATAGAAGATAGGAATTAGATTAACAATTGATATAGTAGCAGTATAAGAGCCTATTTCAGCTCTCTTCCTGATTATAATAATAAGGATATTCGGGACTAGGTAGAGAGCTACAAGGAAGACCTTAAACTATATAGCTGTTCCTAAGAGAGGAATCCAAGGAAAGATATATAGATAAAGGAAGTATTTTAGGACGAAGAACGAAGTTAACTACCACTCTGAGGCATATATATAGTAGATAGTATAAAGTAATAACTATACTACAAAGATATATCTAGAAACAAAAGAATACTATAATAGTACGTCTAAGCCACTAAAATTAGAAGAGAGCTAGTATATAAATAATATAAAAGACATAATTATATAAAGGGCCTTGACCTTCGATTATTGAAGAAGTTAGAAACTTCTAGCCCAAGTATAAAGATTCCCTTATACTTATAAAGCCTTAGGCTCTAGGGCCTTAAAGATAGTCTTTACCTCCTGACTATAACTAATCATCTACAAATAAGTCATCAGATAATCATCTACTAGAGGCTACTCCGCAGACGACTATAATTATCCCAAAAGGAAGTTAATCGATTAATACTATTCTCCTAAGAATACTAGTTATATAATAATAACGACGTAACTTCGCTTAGAGAAAACAGGTTCGCCCTTTATCAACTAGCTTACTAAATCTAACTTTAACTATATCAGAGAAGTTTTAGAAGTCGAGAAACAACTACTTTAAGAGAGGGTTTAAGATTAGCTATAAGTATAATATAAAGATATTTATCTTAATAGAAAGAAAGAACAAATTCTATATCTTTATAAATACCTACTATCTATTTTAGCTATCTAACGCAGAAATCGTAAGTCGGGCAGGTCTAGATTACTCTGCTCTAATACTAATTATTCTCAGAGCTATAACCTAGCTATATCAAAAACAGCTGCGAACTATAAGGTCCCCCCTGGGTCAAAGAGGAGTGCCATGGCTCTGTCCGCCACATCTCTGTCCGCCACATCTAGCCAGAGTTCTCGCCCTTTCCATAGTTCCTATAAGAGCCTCGAGAGCGCCGCTAGGTTTAGGAGAGCAGGTAGTAGGATAGAAGAGAGTAGTCTTTAGTTAAGTAATAATAGTCAATATTCAAGGAATACTAGTATACCTTCGGATAAACTCAATTATTCTTCACTTTTAATGCTTATTTGTGTGAGCACATGATTGAAGCGAGGCTGGACAAAACTCAAATGTAATATCATCTCAAGTACATTAAGTATTAAGGGTGATATTTAGAGGTATTTCAAGTGAAAATTCTACATATACTGAGATAGTAGCAGCAGAAGAATTACAATAACTAGTCACTTCCAAAACATCTCTATTTCATATCTATTTCATTGTCTACGCTCCTCTAGAAGCTAAAACAGAGTCCTAAATACTTCTATAATCCTAGTATCTTTCTTATGTATTTATCTAAGGTAGGAACACGACTGCTGGCGTAATAATAATACTAAGTATTAGTAGAGCTATGCGTATTATATAGCTGGAGCTAGAGCTAGTAGATATTGTAAAACTGGATAGTGGCGGGCTTATGTTAATGAGTAGGCTTGAAGGGAGTGCTGTTAGCATTTTGACTATTATTATAAGGATCAAGTCCTTCTTTCTAATAATATTCGTGACTATCTGTGATAGGAGGCTAGATTATTAAAGGGTTAGTAGCTGAGGATTTTCCTTGGTAATAAACTTACAATAATGTTTCCATGTTATTATATCGACTATTCTTAGCAAATAGAGAATAAGGATAAAGGCTAGTATTATAGTAAATAGACTCTTTATTCTATTGTCTCTAAAATATAGTATCTTAGATAAATCATATAGCTTTGCTTGAATTTAACATGCTTATTAAAGTAGAGTAATATATACGTCTGACCTAAGACTCTGATTATATAAGCCTATACTTAGCCAGGTCTAAATCCTGAGATAAAGACTATTAAGAAAAGGAGAAGGTCTACTATAGGACTATTATTGAACGGCTTTGCAATAGAAACTAGCTTTTATTAGCTCTTTAATAACCCTAAGTTAGGATTATTAGTAAATAAAATGTATCTGCCTTATCCACGGATAATATACTATTTTGGCTATAGTCAGACGATCTTAAGTTAAGATTATTAATAGAAAATATTAATTTACTATAGCTAGATTATCTTTTTCTCCTCTCTAATAGATCTCTAGTAATATTTGACTTATTATAATATAATTAGATAAAGACCCAAGAGATACTAGCTATAAAGTCTCCTAGTATAAAGACTTTGATTTTACCTAGCCTTTAAGTCTATTCCCAAAGATTAAAAGAGTATCTTTAAGATAGTAAGAAGCGGCTTATCTACTAATAGAGTAAAGGACAATAAATAGCGTATAGCTAAAGAGAAGTCTTATATAGCTACTACTAAGCTTAAAGAGACTAAAAAGCAGAACAATAAGTTAAAACACTAGCTAGAAGAACTTACAAAGTTATATAAGGATAGCAAGAACTCTAAAAATAAGGAAGAATACAAGTAATTAAAGGCGCAAGTCAATAGCTTAGGTTAAATACTATAGTAGGCTAAGCAGGAAGTACAGCAAGCGAAAAAGGAAGAGGATAAAGAGATAAAGGATATAGAGAATAGGGAGAACAAGAAGTCTAAGGAGTCTGAGGAGCTATTTATTAACCCTCTTGACCTTAACTCTACTATTAGGGTTAAAACTAAGTCGAAGGTTAAGAGCGCTTCTATAAGTTTTATCCTGGCTTTTCTAAAGCAAGAATCTAGTCCCCCCGGGCATTCTTTTAGTACTTTATCCAGTGACTCCATGGATTTACCTATTGTTAACCTTACTAATAAGAAAGGTAATTAAAAGCTACTAGCTATTAACCCTAAAGACAAGGGTCTGTTTACACCTATATACACAAGAGAAGTAACTAGGCACATAGATAATAGTAAGGTTAGGGCTTAAAGGGAGCAAGGAAATTCAATACCTATTATTCTTAGCTTTAGCCCTCTGAATACGCGGAAGTATAAATTTTCTATAGCCTATTAATTAGATATCCTCTTTAATAAAGGAAAGACCCTGAAATTCAGACCTGATTACAGATATAGAGACATAAAGATTAGTAAGAAGTTTGTATGTAAATAGGACGAGTTTAAAGGCATTATAGGCGAGGCTTATAACTATTTATTAGACGAGCTAAAGCCAAAGGAGAAGGGAGAAAAGAGGTTATACCTAATAATAGAGCTATAGATTAAGTAGGAGATTAATAGTAAGGTCTTAAGAGTATAGGAGACAAGATCATTGATTTATTACCTCTAGCCCAACCCTTCCTAGTACTATAAATACATCTATAAATCCGTAAAGCATTATGCCAAACAACATCAGAACTAGCTAGATAGCTAGTACAAAGCAATATCTAAGTCGCTGTCCCTAGGTCTAGATATAGAAAGACTAAGGCTATAAGGCTCTTTAGCTCTATAAAACAAAAACAAGCCAGAAGTCGTAATCAAGACAGAAGGCTAAAATAGAGCTCTAAGCACTTCTACCCCCAATGGAAATAAGTTACTAATAGCTACTATACTAGAATATAAGAAGCAGTAGTATACTCTTATGAACCCCCCTATAGATCCTATAAAGATAACTCCTGAAGATATAGCTAATTTCCTTATAATATAGAATATAATAAAACTTAAACTCTAAGGGGGGAAAATTAGAGCCTAGAAAGGAGGATTTACTTTAAGATATAGGTTCACTGTGGATTCTTCTTTATTACTTCTAACTATTTACCTAGTTTATCTAACAAAAGAGAGAAGAGAATTATAATTTATCTAGAGGATTTTATCTGTTCTTATATTCTTTTATAAGTTATTTAAATTAGGCACTCGTTACTAAAATTTACACGTGTACTTTCTATGTTTTTTATTTCTTTTATTAATTCATTACCCCCCCCCTTTAGATTCATCTTATATTAATAAAGTTTGAAATTAGAATAGTATTTACCAGCTGTATTAATTAAATTATTACTATAAGTCTTAAAGTCCTAAAACCCCTATATAGGTATATTAGGTACAAAGTTTAATAAGACTTAATCTAAAGGCTCCTATTCCCGTATAACCTTATTATCTTTATTAATCTATTGATATATATTCTCCCTGAAATCTATTAACTTAGTCTTATTTTTCTTATCTAAATCTCTTAATCTATTATTTAACTCCCTTATTCTTATATCTAACCTTTGTATTATTTTATCTAAATTCCTCTTTTCTAACTCCCTCTTCTCCTCGTTTAACTCTCTTATTTCCTTATATAACTAGACTCTTTCTGCGTTTAGTTTAAGTAGCTTCTTAACCCTCTTTCTCGAACTATTTATCTATAGGCCCTTAGTATTTATATAGCCTTAGAATATAGTCTTTTTCTGTCTTTATCAGCAAATAGGCATTCTACCCCCTAGGCTTA
Organism: Gamarada debralockiae; assembly: GCA_002803225.1. Lineage (NCBI taxonomy): Eukaryota > Fungi > Ascomycota > Leotiomycetes > Helotiales > Hyphodiscaceae > Gamarada > Gamarada debralockiae. Next base: position 46,250 of record NXFV01001302.1, on the reverse strand, counting down.
TCGCTACTACTATAGATAAGTTTAGAGATCTTTTAAGATATAGTAGACTAGATCCAGAAGTACTTAACTTAATTACTAGTAGACCCTCTATAGACTTCGAGCGCTTCTACTTTCGTGGGTTAGTTACTATATCTGTGCTCTGCTTTTGGTTATTATTTATAGTACTAGAAGACAGATCACGAGAAGCTATTGCTATATGTTAGATTTAGTAGTAGGAATTAAAAGGGGCCTTACTAGAGTTTACTATCGTCTGTATATTCTGGATTTTCTATATTATATTACTATAATCACTAGTTGACTATAGTGATTACTCTAAGTTACTCGACTTAGTTAAGTTAATTACTAAAGATAGTAATATAACTTATAATAGTAGCTAGAAAGTCAGAGAATCAGTAGCTTGACCTTAGGGATTTAAGATAGTATTTAATCTCTTATATAAGATAGTTACTCGCTCCTTAATATAAAGCTTATTCTCTTTTAGAATATCCTCTAGTTTCTTGATTTTCTTAAGTAACGTAGATATTCTTATAGTATAGACGATTACCTTAGGTAGATTTTCAATGCCTTTAAGTTCTTCTAAATAAAGAGATATAGTATCTATATCCTCTTCTTTTAATAGTTCCCTCTCGGTCAAAAGCCTATTCTATAACTTACGCTATAGTGATTCGAATTAAGTCTAGTAAGTTATTAGTATTCTAATACTAGCTCCTTGCTGAAGTTACCTGATTATACCTTGATATTATTCTCTAGCTTCTTAGGAGCTAATCTTAGCTTGCGTATACCTTCTCCAGCTATTGCTATAGCGCTCTTCGGACCGTTTCTGTCCGAGGATTCTGAAGGCAGGCATACAGTCAAAGTAACTATGTCGGCCTCAAGGTGGCCGGCACTGGCACGCTCAGGTGAAACCTCCTTCGTCAGTTGGTCTCCACTTGTCAGTTGAGTTTGGGACTCCGGAGAGTCCAGTTCGGCAACTTCAGGAACCAAATCTGAAAGGCCGACATAAGTGCCAATGCAGGCTGAGGATTCTGCATCCGAAGGCTTGTGTGTTGACAGGCTGTCACTGATTACGGATGTCTGAGCTCTTAAAGCCATCTTAGAGGAGGTCGCTTGGTAGAGGTGAAGATAAAGAAGTGAAGATTGATCAAGTGCTGACCTTTAGGATATAGGAGCGAGTAGTCTTCTTATAGTTTTCTCCTTCGGAAGCTGGCTCCTCCTCTGGAATCATCTCCTAGCTTTCCTTTGTACTCCTCTAGGGCAGTACTTCTCCTAGTATACCTAATTAACTAAATAGTCTATTAGATCCGTAGAAGATCTTTGGCCTGCTTTCGGCTAGCTTAGCTTGAAGTACGGATTAAGACAAGTTATATATATAGTAATAATTATATAACTATATATACGCGGCGTCGTCCTGTTTTTTAATCTTAGTTTACTATTCTTATCTCGTAAAGAAGATAAAGATATTCTAATTTAAGACCTCTAATACAAAGCCTAATATAAGCTTACGTTTACCTAGTCTAGTACTATACATTCTTTAGGTCTAAGATACAGGAGAATTTTCAGAGTAGAAGGGATATTCAAAAGATACTTATACGGAGTTAACTATATACTGCTATATCTTCCGTCACAAAGTACAGACCCTCGATACGCTAGCTGAGTAGAGGGAGTCTAGCACAAGCCAAAGCCTATACGTCTTTGTCTGCATACTAAGCTGAACAAAAAGGCTGGCACTCATTATCTCTCTCCCCTGTTCGTAGTAGAGCTATTAAGGGCCGTTATACTGACTATAATAAATTATTCAGTCCTTTTCACTGCTGCTCCTATCTCCCCCTCCAGCCCAAGTAACGTAGAGGGCTATACCCAAGATCTACCTTTGAAAGCCAAAGGATAAAGAGGCTATTTCTCCCTACTTTATTGTTCCTTCATCTTTATCACTCAGACCAATCCTAAAGCATCCCACCCATTACAAGATGTCTCCCAAAATACTACCCTTAGATACTTCTAATACGCAGGTTGACTAAGCGACCACGCCAGCCCAAATTCACGCACCATTAGAAACACCCTACTCGCCTAATGAAGATGATTTGATTATAGAAAGAAATGATAAGGGATCTGCTAAGGAACATGATGAAGATAGAGTTATACTGTTACAAGTTCTCTGTTATGCTGTAATAGCAGTAGACTCTCAGGAGGAGCCGACTTCCTACTTTTCCTACTAATGCTATAGGGATTCTATAGATAGTAAGTATACTCTTATTTATATCTTTTATACAGATAGACTGACAATAGTCTAGGTACAATAATTGCCTTATAGGTAGTATAGTTCGGTATAGCCCAGATAGAGATACTAGTTCGGCGGCCTAAGCTCGAGATAACTATACTAATTTAATCGCTGAGTCCAGATATTATTGCCTATAGAATCTATAAAGCTACTAATGCCTATACTCTAGTTATGGAATATTAAGGCCGACTCTATAGTAATAGTCCAACCTTAAAGCACTAGTAGGAAGAGGATTCTAATCCTATATACTGAGAAAGTAAAAGCGAATATGAGTTTGGATTCCCCCTGTATACTATCTATACTAATAACTTAGGCTCTTTCGATAATAACTATTACTATTCTAAGAAATCTAAGGTTAATTACTATTATAAAGTTGATTGTAGTTAGTAGATAACCGTAAGTATTTATAGCCTAAATAAGGTAATTAAACGTATAGACATTAGAATTAAAGGAATTAACAAATTAGACAATACCTTAACGAGAATTATATCTGACTAGTCAAATAGTCTATCTTAGAAGTCAAGGGATATCTTAGATATAGCTCGAGAGGAACTTAATACTAATACTTTATATAAGTCAAGGGATATTCTTAATAATCTCAAGGATAATATAGTATAAGAAGATAGTATAGAAAGAGATAATATAGTTTTCGATAGTAACTATTGCTGTTCCAAGAAACCTAAGGTTAATTACTATTATAAAGTTAATTGTAGTTAGTAGATAACTATAAGTATTTATAGCCTGAATAAGGTAATCAAACGTATAGACATTAGAATTAAAGGAATTAATAAATTAGATAATACTTTGATGAGAATTATATCTGGCCAGTCGAATAGTCTATCTTAGAAGTCAAGGGATATCTTGGACGCAGCTCGAAAGGGACTTAATACTAAGGCTCTATATAAGTCGAGAGATATTCTTTATATTCTTAAGGATAATATGATATAAGAAGGTGGTATAGAAAGAGATGATCTAGTATAGATAATATATTATCTATATACCTTCTTTAATATAATATTAAGACTTCATTTCGTTGAAACTAAAAACCCTCTAATATTTAACTAGCCTAAATATTAGCCTTTGCTTTAACTAATAGCTGTCTTCCTGTTAAGTTGTAGTATTCCTCTGCTAATATCTTAATTAGAGGAGAATTAGTAGAGTATCAGAATTATAGCCTCTAATATCTCTACTATTAACTTAGCCTTCTAAAGCTCTTATAAGAGAGCTATATTTATATTCGAGAGAAGTTAGTATTAATTTATTACCTAGTTATAATTCTATATCGATTATACTAATACTTTAATATATTTATTAATCTAGTATTAGAATTATCGATTTCTTTGCTTCTCTCGCTCGAGCTTAGTATACCTAATACTAAGCTCCTGTTCGGCCTAGTGAGTATAATACTACTAGTTATAAGTATTAGTAATATTAACTATCTTTATTATTAGTATTATTAGGTCTTCTTTAATAATTTCAATCTTTGGAATAAGCTCTGGCTAGAATACAGTTAAGAAAACGAATACTATGGCGGAGATAGGGGAGGTTACTAAAGCTATATTAATTTAAGCCATAATCATTAACGTCTAAATAACAGCAGCTATATTCGAGATATTAAAGATTCTCTTCCTTAATTTAATAGGACTATGTTTATATAATCTTAGTCTAGAGTAATTATCCTTATTACTAAATTAAAGGAGGTTAGTAATTGGCCGCGGAGCTAGGTATAGATTATCTTTTACAATAAGCTATTAAGACTATCTAATATTATAAGGTTAGAAAACCACCTAAAATGACTTATACTTGGTACTATAGAAGGTCATTAATGATAGTGAATAATATAGGGCTTTGGAGGCGGTCGAGATTATTTAGGTGATTATAGTAGTCTGGGTAGAAGTATCTTAATAGTATTATTATTTGTCTTTAGAATCCTACTATATTATAATGGAAAGGCCTCCTTAGAGAGTACTATTTTTTCTAACTATTAAGAACTAAAGATACCTAGAGGTATATTCTCTAAAAATTATGCCCGCAGTTATATACAGTACTAATAGGTATAGTTCAAGTATAATATATATCTCATTATTTAGGTTAGCTAAGGAGAGAGAGTTAAGACTAAATATCATTATCGATTTCCATAACTTATGACTTAGCTACTTAGACTATAAGCTCCGCCTCCTTAGTATAAAGAAGCCTCCTTCTAATAAAGCTAGATCAAACCAGTTGCCCAGAGGCCCAACTCTCTAATACTCCTAAAGTACAGTTGCCTTCGTAAGTATATAGGTTATTAGACTTCGAAGATAGATAGTTCCGAGAAGAAGATAGGCTAAGATAAGTAATAGCAGGATTAGTAGTACTGTGGATAGTGTTTAGTAAATTGTATACTTAATTTTATACCTAGATCTATTAATATAACTGTAGGCGAATATATTAAAAAGTGACTGAAATTGAAAACTATTCCATACGACTCTTGAATGCTTATAATATAAAGTAACATAGCTATGTAATATCTATATACATCGCTAAATACCTCTTATTAATCGCTGGTTTAAAAGCTATTCACTCAGAGTAACCTCAGTTAATATTAGTAGGAATATTTTTGTCAGTAGCTAATCATAACCCCACTGTAATATCTTTCTCCGTCATCTGACCCCTTTATAAATGATTTTAGAAAGGAACGCATTATTACAAAGGTTATTCTTCTATTAATTGTGACATATTCATCAAAACAGGTTATCGAAATATCACATCATCTAAAAGGTCACCCTATCAAAAGGATCATCTTATCAAAAGGATCATCTTATCAAAAGGATCATCTTATCAAAAGGATCATCTTATTAAAAGGATCACCTTATCAAGGATACGCCTCACCAAATCTATCAGAGCTTTATGTAAGGGAGAACAGATTATCTGTCATATGATTAAAGCGGGTTGAAATTATTGCCTATTATTCCCCCCAAAAAATAAACAATAAAAAATAGAGAGATTCAAATAATTCTCTGTCCAAATCCTTTTTAATAAGCTTATCAAGTGATTAAGATAATATAAATCTTCCTTTAAATCATCTACTATATAGCTGAGCTACTATTTTGGCTAGTGCTTAATATCCAGTAGTCTTGTTCTAAGGTCTCTATAAATGCTTAAGCTTTCTTTTAGTCTGGATAAGTTTGTAATATTAGTAGTATATAGAAGTATAGCCTATACCCTAAAGGCTTCCTTTAAGCTCTAAGGAGGAGATTAGTAAATTCTAATCTTTCTTTGTTAATATGTAAATATTGTACTATACTTCTCTCTTATAGTATTACAATCTATCTACTGAAGAATATATCCTAAATACCTAATGTATTGGAGTGTACTCTAAATTATATACTAGTTATTATATGAATTATAGTCTTTAAGGCTATTATGTTCGAGACAGTAATAGATTCGGCTAGAGACAATATAGGGACAGAAGTATACTTCTAGACCTAATGACTATAAGCTTTAAAGTAGAGTATACTATTAAACAACTTACAAAGATTATTATCTAAACTACAGTAATTAAAGAGAGAATATTTATATAGTTATTAAGGTATTTTATAAAAGGAATATATAGTAAGCCGAGGAGATAACTAGAGTAGCCTCTAAAAGAATATAGAAAGAACTCGGGGGACTTTGTAGAATATAACTCTATTAAAATAAGTACAGCTAATAAACTTTATAAGGTTAAGTATTATATTTAGAGACCTCTATACTCCTTTACTATAGATACTATTATAATTAAGATAGATAATCTCGCTCGATCTAGTATAGATAGCTCTACTAGCTAGGACTATCTTTACTATAGTAGGCAACTATTACTAACAGAGGGGATTTATTATCTCGGCTATCTAGATCATCTCTGCTTATCTTAATCATACTATAATCCTTAGTAACTATTCGAGCCCCTCTAATCTTTAGTAATCACTAGATCTAAGTCTCCTTAACTTTTATTATAAGTTATCTTGCTATAAAGAGAGACTAGTCTCCAGTTTCCATAGCTATAGAGCAAGTTTCTTCTTCTAATTATAGTAGTATATACTTATAAGTTATGGCTACAGGTGCACTAAGACGAGAATAGCTTCGTACTTCAATACAGATATTAACTCTATAATATTATATATTCCCTTCCCTATCCTATAAAATAATATCTATCTCTTATTTTATTTATTAGTAAATAATCCAAAGTAAGAGTACTACGGGCGCTATTCCCTGGTAGTAATATATCCAGGTATCGAAATTATAGTATTATAAATATATATCTTAACCCTATAACTCTAAGCAATAAACATCTAGTTATTATTGCTAATAGCTCTCTTAACTATACTTAGGTACATCTAAGAGAGAAAAATTTGTATTACGAAATCATTAATTATCTAGTAACCTAGCCAGGCAATAAGGGCAGCCTACCTTTATAGTAGGACTTAGTAGACTATATTTATACCTAGTTACTATTGTTATTTATTAATGTTTTGTGTATATTTGCACAAGACTATAGTGGCCTAGATAGTATTATTAAGAGAGTAGCCACGTGGACAGCTATAGGCTCTATATCCAGCTTACCAGGTAGTATTCGTCCTCAGTTACTTATTATCACGAGTATATCTAGGCCTGATTTCAACTCTAAAGCTCTTTGATTTCATCTACAAGTACTCTCTAATCCTAAATTCTCGGAATCATTCTCTTTATTAAATATAGTAAATGTCCTGGGATTAACTTATCCTTCTCGAGAGCTTTTTAGTAGCCTAGAGATAATTCTGCAAGATAAAACAAGTAGGTCCCGTACTAAAAGAATTAATACTTATATATTATTCTCTATGATTCATATCATAGCTTTCTTTGATATAGTGCTATGTAATTTTACTATATTACTATAGTATACCTTTGATTTTATTAGTTCTATAAGAGAGAGTAATCCTGTTCCTACTAACTTTTAGTAATACCTAATATTATTTATAGGCTTATCTTTTAAGTATAAGCTATCTTAAAGTATCCTCTGGGACTTTATTGCCTCAGCTATTATTCTAGATAGCTTCCCTCCTAATATATACTATAAGTATCCTGCTTATTATTAAACTCTCTTATATACTAATAAAAGCTGAGTTTTCAATCTATTAGAAGTCTTCTGTATCTTCTATTATTATACCTATCTCTTTAGTGTTTATAAGTTTATAGACTTTCTACAGCTGTCTAGTGAATTGATCTATGCTAATATTAAGGCGTATATAATATCTATGTTTTCCTAGATGAAGTATAGTAGTTAGTCTACTACTATACTCTATCAACGAAGCCTAGAGCGAAATAGTTAATACTAGCAACTATTAAAATCTAATACTAATTACTTTATATACCTTTAAAGGAAGCTAGAATATAAGATAGAGTATAGCTATAGTATATATAATATCTGTATTAGCATTTCTACCTTTAGTAAGCCTACAAAGGGCAGGGAGTACTATTACAATATTAGTACCTGCCTATAGTACAGGACTGAAATCAACTTCTAGGGAAGAATATTACTACCTATATATCGGGTAAGATTCTTGAGTTTTAATAGAGATAGATTAAGGGCAGTTATATTACTAGGTTTCATAGAAGGGTTCGAGCAGGCACTTGATCTATCCTATCTAGTTCAAGAGCACTTCGACTTTTCTATAGGAATAAGCTCAGGTAAGAGATTAATAGACTATAAATTACTTAATCTAATACAGAATAGGTAGTATTATAGTTATTAGGCTCTTTGGCAAGTATTAGAGCCTAAAGAAATATCTTACTTTCTTTCATAAGTTTGTATAGAAAATCTTCCTATCTAATATTAGTATAAGGATTTCAATCTATATAATAATTAGGCGTATTTTTATATTTTACCTTAAAGATAGTAAGTATAACGCAACTATATTAGAGGAGACTCTAAAGGAAGTACTTAGCCTAGGTCCTATCTTTAATTTAGTTAAGTCGAGACTATCTAGGATGAAATTTGCTGTTACTATAACTATAATATCCGACGCAATGCTGTATCTCATTACGAATTATAATAGCGAGGGTAATACTAGTAAAGATTTAAGTGTATTAGAATACCTTTATATCTTAACTAGGCTAATACTATATTAGGATATAAATATCTTCGAGTAATATAGCCTATTAAGGAGATACTACTCTAGGAGACATAAGTACAGTTGACTAATGATCTTATGCTCGCTAATGATAGATAGTATAAGATATACTACTATAGTACTTATGTATAGCTTCTAAGAGAAAGGTATTACAAAGTTACGGCTAATATACCTAGTTATTTTAAACCTAGATATCTTAGATCATTTAGTCTACTTTAGGATAGGGCTTTAAAATATAATAACCTTATCTAGCTAGGCTTATATGAGGTTCGCTGAATCTAGAAAGATAGTGACTATAACCTTATTCTTTCGATTAGGACTAGATTCGAGTAGAAGCTCTTATTACCTATTATTACAAACATTTGAAATATCTTCTAAGATAGAGCTCTAGCTCAGCTATATCGAGCCTCTATAGAGTCATTATCTCTAAACAGCTAGATTAGCTAGGAAGATCACTAGTATAGCTTAGAGAAGGAAGCAAAGAAATAGTAGTTCCGGCTAAATTTGCCTCTTATAAGTAAGGAACTAGATATTAATAATATTAATAAGATATAATACCTTTATAACTAGGTATAATACTATCTCAGTAATATAGAGGGTATTACTAGGGCTTTTAAGGCCGTATCTTTCTTCTTTGAGCTTAATAGGCCTCTAGTGTTCAATAGCAGGCTTTATAAGTACTATAGCTCTATTCTATCCCAAAGCCTAGACAGCTGTACTCTCGTATAGAATCTGAGAATAAGTTACCCTTATATGTAGTTCTTTATTAATATAATCTCTAGTAATAAGATCTCTATTAGCTTTCTTAGCCTAAATAATATTTATAAGCTATATAGGCGTTTCTAGAAAGCAGTAGTGTTTTATATATACTATCTATCTAATTAGGTTAATCTCTACCTTGCCTTTAATAGACTATTTCGTTAAAGTATTAGTATATTCTTATAACCTGTAGAATAGTTTATTAAATAATAGAAACTTAATACGAAATTTAGACAGCCTAATTATAAGAGTAGAATTAAGCGATTTAGAGACCCGCTCTATAGCTGTGAACTTTAGCATAGCAACGATATATTAGTCCCTATACTAGATAGTAAGAAGTATCCTCTTACTATCCGAATAAGGAAACATAGTAAACGGCTTTGCTTGTGATAGAGGGAAGATTGTCTTTGAGCCGTTCTATACTAGATTAAATTTAGCCCCCTTTTCTACAATCAAACCTATTCTCTTTCGCCATATTGGCTTGACCTGCAGCTACAGCCTTCTCACAGGTGCTAACCTCCAAAGGTCAAGTACGCAGCATATAGACGTCTCTATCATCGCTCCCCTCTGCCACAGCACGCTTCCGAGCATCAGCATTCGTCAACTTCAACTATAATTATCATCCAAGTCAGAACTCAAAAATCCCTTGCTGGGCACAATAGTTTATAGACATACGAGAGATTTGCAGGGAAATCTGTAGGTAATTTCAATTTAAATTTAAATCCTCCTCTCTATCCTCAGATCCTCAACCTATTCCTTATCCTTTGTCCGCTTGGTTGATTACCAACGCTCTTCTTCCCACTATAACTGCTGATACGAGCTACTCTACTTTCCTACTGCTCTAGCTGTTATCTACTTAATAATCTTAATATCAAGTATAAAATTATCATTAGAGCTGCCGCTATTATCTAAGCTGTTGTAGTCAACTAAGGGAAACTGTAGCTCCTAATAATAATGACTGGATTTATATACAAAGGTCTTAATATCTAGCCCCCTAGTAGTCTTAGAATATGCTTTAGTATAACTACTACTATTCTTCGAGAAGAGTAGCTGCTCCTATTAATTGCTATATCTATATATAAAGATTCGAATACCCCTATCTTTATTATCTATAAAATAACCTTCCTAGTAGATACTAGAATTACTAGTCATAAGTTCTTCTTAGTTATATAGTAGATTGGCTACTAATATAATATGCTATATTATATAGGCGATACTTGCCTAGATAAGCTTACAACTCTCTGATGCTATAATAAAGTATAGTAGTAAGGATACGAGTAGAAGAGTAAGGATAGCTTTTGGTTTGGCGAAGCTTAAGGTAAGTATAATATATATAGTGATAAGGGATAGGCTTAGTTTAGCTATAATAATACTATATATACTTAATATAATAAAGATAATAATATAATTGAGACGGAAATGTTCGAGAGCTTCGATCTCTCGCTACTAGTATTTATGTGATCCCAGGAAATCAAGGAACTCTAAGAGAGGTCTTAGATTCTAAAGAAGAACGGAGAACTTATAAAGTTACCTTTAGATTTTCATTGTAGCTTCGAGAGTATAAAAGAGATTAAGGGTAATAATAAAGATAAAGAAGTTAAGAAGTTCTAGAAGCTTTAAGAGAGGCTAGAGATTCTATAGGGTAGCTAGGAATTTATGAAGTTAGGCTTAAATTTTCACTATCTTATAAAGGATATAGAAGTTAAGGAAGTTAAGGAAGTTAAGGAAGTTAAGGAAGTTAAGGAAGTTGAGGAAGTTGAGGAAGAGGAAGTCGAGAGGTATTTATCTTCCCCCAAGTAGGCAATAAACAGAACACTTTCCCCTTTTAGTAGATCTAAGTTTATTATATCCTGATAAGCACTGAGTTCATATTATACTACCTAGTAGGGTTTTGTGCTATTTCTGACTCCTATCTTATATCTTTCCCTTGCATATATAGTTTGCACCTGTACATAAGTACGAAGCCCCCTTCCTATATTAATAGCCTTAGATCTAGAAACTCTACTCTCTCTCATAGAAATCTATATTAAGTCTTTAGCTTAGCCTTATATTTGCAACTCCCTAGCTAGATATTACTATAGTACCTAGAAGTTGCTATAGTACAGATTACTATAATAATACTAATACTAGGATAGGGGTTTCTACTATAGGCAGACAGTTAACTTAAACTGGAAGTTAGTATTTTCCATCTTATCCATTAGCCCTTGTATCTGCCTCTCTAGCTCTTAATGCCAGTATATTTCGCCGGGAGAATAGCTATATAATACTATTCATATTATTTCACAGCCTATCAGAAGATATCAACTGCAATGTACTCTACAGCCAGAAAATTATAAAGGGGATGATGTCTTACCTACTTACCCACTTACATTCAACTCTTCTTACATATAACTTCTTGTATATAACTTCTTGCATACAACTTCTTATATATAACTTCTTACGTATAACTCTTGCGCTCAAATTTCAAATCTTTTCAAGCCCAAATATTATTACACGTAACCACTCTATACTTAATCCTTCCTACTCTCAATATCTTTATTATATCCCCTATATTTAAGGAGTTCAATAGTAACCCCCTCTAATATTCTGTATAGCTCAAAGAAAAAGGCTGATACTACTAAAGAATAATAGCTACCACGGATTAAAAGAGAATAAATTCCTTACTTTAGTTAATTTCTACTCACTAAGTCTTTATCAGAGACGAGGCTAATAAGTTAGCTGACCTCTATTTCTATAATAGGTAGTACTACCCTAGAGGGAGATATACTATCCCAAGCTTAGAGTAGTGCAAGGTTCTTTAGCTTCTTTTCCCTAATACTTTAGAACCTATAATAAGCTTTATACTACTACCTTAACTACAGTAACGACTGATTCCTCCTTTTATATACGAGGCTCAGGAATCAGCATCTCATGAGAGCCCTATTCTATAGCAGCGGATATAAGCTAGACAGCCTTCTTCGGCTAAAGCTAGGAGCTAGAACTAAGGGTAGTGAGATATAGTTACTAGCTTAAGGATATAGTTCGAAGATCCGGCGTCTAATATATCCTTGTCTATACTAGATAATATACCTCTACCTGTTATAACTCAGCAAACTCAGTAGAGCGCTTGTATTCGAGGGTATAAACCGGAAATCTTATCTTAAGTATCTATTCTAATACCTTAGCAGAGCGCTCGTATTCGAGGAGAGGAACCTGAAATCTTACTAGAACTGTCTATTCCAGCGAGTCGGCGGAGTGCTAGTATTCGAGGACAAGAACTAGACAGCTCACTGGAGTTGTCTATTCCAGTAGCGTCAAATGATCAAAGTACACTCACAGCTTCTTTGCATCCTATTACCCAATCTCCACGGAGTAATCAAAGAGGACCTACTCAGCTAGTACCACTGTCAATGTCTACTTCTGGCCAACATCACCAAGGGGGTAGGAGTGATAGGCTGGTTAGTTTGGACGATATCTGCCCGGTTTGCCGTTTAGTCTTCGAGGATCCTGAAGATATCTCTAGATATAATAGCTATCAGAATAATATTCACACGGATTATTTGCTTTAATAGCTTACTATATTAAGTAGCTATTAAACTTATATTAACTAGTAAGTTTTCTTACCTTTTAAAGTTAATGATTTACTAATAATAATATTATAGTTGTATATATATTTCGGACGAAGAGGTAAATACGCTATTAAGGGCGAGCTTCAGGTAATTATTCTAGGTTAGAATAGGCTAAGGAATCTATAATTACTTTATAGAACTATCTAGGAGATTATCTATAATTTTCAATTTATCTTTAGTAAATAATCTTACTTACTATATAACTAAACTATTGCCCCTAGCCTTATTTATATCACGTGCTTTAATACCTACTATACTTACGAACCCACGCTCCCTTGGGGTTATATTAGGCTATAATAGGCACTAATTAAAGCGCTTATATTCAAGTTTCCTCCTAAAGAACTTAAGCGAAAGCTGCCTTATATAATAGGTTAACTACTTATACTTATTTACTCTTTATCTTAAAAGATAACTTATAAAACTATAGACTTCAAAGGCTATCCTTAGGATATAGCCTTTATGACTAGTTAAAGCTTCCGGGGGAAACCCGGTTTTAGTACTCTATTATAGATAGTACTCAATGATTTTTAGTATAATATAATTCTTAGTACTCTATTTTAGATAGTACTTAAGTATTTAGAGTATAAAAATAGTTTTAGTACTAGATTTTAGATAGTACCTAACTATTTAGAGTATAAGAATATTTCTAGTACTAGATTTTAGATAGTACTTAATTATTTAGAGTATAATATAATTTCTAGTACTAGGTTTTAGATAGTACTTAAGTCTTTTATATATAATGTATTTCTTGGCACTATAGCCTATAATTACGTAGTAAGACAAGACTAACGCTACCTCTATAGATTATAATACTTTGTATTTTTATATTATAATTAGCTATAATATATATATATATAGAGATAAAGATTCTTTATCCTTAAGAGGGGGTAACCTATGCAAAAGCACAGTTGAAGCACGTGATGGACTGCTCCTGTGGTAGCAGGCATTATAGCTCATCTTTTATAGCTATCTATATCTTTAGGTAACTAAATTTAAAATTTCTCCTATTATTATTTAAATTAACTTTACTATATATTAGTAGGAATCTCTAGATTATAGTATAAACCCCGATGTCCGTACAGGCTATAATCATAAAGTTTATAATAGTAGCCCGTATACTATTAAGACATAGGACACTATAATAAGTAATTATTTACCTAATCTTATCTTAATATATATTACCCTAAGATCTAAAACTTTAAGAGCTTAAGCTAGAGTACTTAAGTATATTCTTTAACTAGTAGCTACTCTATATCTCTAACCTTAACTTTACTCTCTTCCCCCTTCCCTATTTAATATTAGCTCTTTGATTTCTATACTATAGAAGACTTAATTAGCCTTACTTATACGTATAATAGCTTTAGACCTAAATTAAGTTAGTATAAGTATTTTATATAAGAATAGAGTATTTGACCTGGACAAATATCCTAGCCAGGCATAGAGTACCTGGCTTAGTTCTTTGATACTAGAAGTAGTAACCCTAGTAACTTATTATAAGTATTATATAGCCTTTCTAGGAGATTATAGAAGAGATAGTTATTATCCCTCTCTATAGAAGAGCCGTTTAAAGCCTATAGAACTCTAGGAAGCTACTTTTTAATTACTATAGATATATTAGAAAGGTCCTTTATTAATTATAGACTAGTAGATATAAGATCTTCCTTTAGGTTATAGATCTAATCGAAATAGAGACAGGTAATACTAGAACAGTATTCTTTTAGTAGTCTTTTTTGTAATACTAGATAAATAGTACCTATAGATATAAAGCGAGACCTATATGCTTCTAAAAGCCTTGCTAGTATTAGTAATATACAATAGCATACATCTCCTATCTATTACTTTATACTTTTATACGTTTTAAGGCCTAGTCTAATAAGTATCTTAAAGATTACTTCTAAACTTATAAATAAACTCTTAAGGATCTCTTTGAGAATATTATCCTCTATCTTTTTCCTCTCGAGGCTAAGTTGTAATAGGGCTATCCCCCTCTAAGTAAGGTAGTAAGACATTTGGATAGTATTATAGACGATAGTAGCAGGAAGTAATATAACGCCAAATATTCGTTGTATTTAGTAGGTATATAAGATTTTATTCAGGGCCTTTCTTATCACCCTTAGTAGAATAAGAATTTCTTTATACAGCTTTGTCTTAGTTGCGAGGCAATTAACCCTTCTACAAGAATTAAGGTAAAAGTAGGGGATTTCGCCTTTAATAATATTATCTACTTTAGGTAATATTCTGTAAACGGCTCTATAACTATACTTGGGAGGCGAAATTAAGTTTATTATATAGTGAATATAAAGACAACAGTAGGTTAGCAGAAACGAAGGTGAAGATAGAATGCTGAGATAGGAGAGGAAGCATTACTTCTTATACTTCCCCCTTAGGCTTCGCCCTTCTGAGCCTCGGCGCATTCCTGCGCTGAGAGGGAGTAGGTAAAAGTCAGGCCCCTGTTTGTAGATCATACGCTAAGCGTTTATCAGTAAGAGCTCCATTATATAGTAAGCTATTTTCTTGTAGCTGACAGTCAAAGGGAATAACTGCCTAGGGTATCTATACCTACTAGGGACCTAGACTCCCCTGATAGATATACGGTCTATATAAGGGTACAAAATAGAGCCTTAGAGGGATTAGTAAGAGGTACTTCTTGTCCCGCTCTACAACTACATGGACTCTTTGGTTAAGTGATGCCGCGCTCCCAGACATTCTACGCTCGGAGGATCTCATATTCAGTTTCTGACGTGGTTATAATGCACTCCAAACATGTTAGACGGCCACAGAAAGCCAGGTTCTTGGAGAATCAAACGCCGATACTGATCCGACACTTAACAGGAAGCATGCCATGTCCCCGAAATGCTGTATGTGCTGACGGCGCATGTCAAGCCTCTCAAGATGGAGCGTCTTAGGAGCCCCGGTGGAAGGCTCATCCGATGGAATCGCCGACGTCTGAACGACCAACGAGGTGTATATACGAGGGTTGAAGATGCTAGCTAAAGGCTCGATTTGGCGTCAAAGCTGAGCAGCTTGAGCACGCATCTACCCCTTCCCTGAGCATATGAGATGGCGCTTGGTTAGCACAGCCATGATTATAAGTCCGAGTGGTATGGTAAAATTAAAGAACAGAATGATTCTGATCGAAAGTAAAACCCGACTGGTCCATAGCTACGCCGTATCGTCTGCTTGAGGTGACAAGATCTACGAAGCTGTATTGTGCCAGCAGGAATAAAAAGAGAGGGATAGCAGTAGAAGTTAGCCACAACCCGAGAATCACAAGGCAGACTCAGAGCTCAGCGAAGCCCAATAGTTTGATAGCGTAGATATCTAGTACTATGCTCTACTTCTTCCCTTATATCCACTATCTTAACGATTTCGGGGCTAGTAGTAACTAGGATTCAGGTAGCCGAAAAAAGAGAAATGAGGACCAAGGCGGAGGGACTCTCCCTGTAATATGCTCCTTGATCTTGACTCTAATGGGAGGATGCGGATTTTGTCCCAGGCAATGCGGTATAACACGCCATGTGCGCCTGGGATCCGTATGAACCCCTTTTAAATGCTTGGCATTTTCGCTTATTCACTCTTCCCGTTTGATCCTTCGCGCTGACTTTAGCTTTAGAACCAGCTACGCACCTGGAACTTCCTGACCTGGGTAGTCGCCAATTATAGATAGAACTGAGAATAGGAGAATAACGGAAACCGATTAGGCGCTTAAATGTTTCCTAAAGAGTTCTTTGTACCATACTTGTTGGCAACTCTTCTGAGTCTTCGTATAGTTAGTCAGGTCCTACTGACCGTATGCCTACTAATGCCTATGAATCGAGAAGCTAACTAGCTTAGAAGTACATAACGTTCTTCTTCGATATACGGAGCAGGAAGTATTACCCTCCTGCTTCTAAGAAGGCTACCTACATCTGCCAAACTTTCTAGTCATCAAAAACAGAGGCTTGATTATAACTATATAAAAGAAATATATTAAAGCTATTATTTAGCTAATAATTCTCTCTAATAATAGCCTAAAACACAAACTCCTTATTGTTATCCAGACTAGATCCTAAGTCTATATTTTCCCCGTAAATTAGCTTAATTAAGACCCGAATATATAGCTAATTATCTACTATACTTTTAACCTCTTTAAGCCTTATCTCAAAGTACTACTTTGTATATTTCCAAGTGTCTATATCGTTTATTGAAATCAGTAGTATAGTATTATACTTAGTAGTCTCGAGGGTAAGCTCGATCCTTAATATATAAGATACCTGCCTTAGGTTTAGAATCTCCTAGACAAAATCTGACGGAGACTAATATTAGAGGCTACTATTAGGCTATAGTACTTTAGTAATTTTAGACAAATTTCTAATGACCTAAAAGGATAGCTTTCCAGATAGATAGGCTAGACTATTAGACGAGATCTAGAGAATAGGAGCACTTGTAAGTATATCCGAGTATATATATACCTAAGGCTAATACGATACGTTTATATCGCCTTAGATAATAGGACCTTCTAGAGCATCTAATAACTTTCTCTTCTTGGGTTACAGACTATAGGTAATATTATTATAATAGTATTAATTCTGTTTCTAGATAACCTATCTTAACAGATACACAATCCTTTTTTGTTAAAAAAAATTAGCGTTTACTAGTAATAAAGTGTTTTGTAGTTCTTACCTCTGCTTATCTTGTAGGTACTAGAGCTAAGGATACTAACTAACGTTAGTAGACTAGTAACTTCCTTAGTATTTTTTTAAGAATACTTTAGCTACCTCTTTCAAATTAGATTAGATAGTAGGGTTATTCCAATCCTTAAGCTACGTTGTAAGTTAGCTAGTATAAGTCTAATAGGACTTTCTCTAGTCGCGTATTTTGTTATTAAACGCTTTTTTCTTACTCGTGGATGTATATTAAAGACCGAGACTATTACAGAGATCTGTAATACTCGGAATTTTGCTAACTCTTAGGGAAGACTTTTAAGGAGCTTTTTGCTTTAGACTTATAGCGGCAGTAATATAAAGATAAGAAGTACCAGCGTTTCTGAGTACTTAGTAGATATAAGGTTAGTGATAAAACTAGGCTTTTGTGTTCATCTGGCCAGGGGATACAAGGTAGGTCTTACCTTAGGAGGTATTTTTATTCGTATATACCTTTCAGCTAGACTTGGGTTTGACAGGGTATTACGGCCATAAACGAGCCCTTTGCTTTTCTATACCCCTGAGATTGAAAAAATTATACCTTTGCGCTACTTGCGTTACGACAAAGGCTACCTATATATAACTTTAGACTAAGCAAGAATAGCATTAGCTGTCTTATCTCTAATTAAACCTACAGACGTAGTACATTAGCGGCGAAGCTATCTTTAGAGAGCAACGGGATCCGTTGATAGGAAGCTAAGGGAGAGTGGTAAGTAGGGAGCAGGATAGCCGAATTAATATTCTATTCAGTAGTATAGGTAAAGCCAGTTTCCTCTACAGCGGATTTAGCAACAGAAGTATTATAGTCAAGTTCATCGTGCGTATATAACTTAGGATATACCCGTTATATTACTAACGGGAATATCAGGATAGCTTTATAAACTATATATAAAAAGCAAGGGAGAGTACATACCCTTTTAACTTGATGACAGTATTAGTACTGAGATAGTAGCAGCTAGAAGGGCCGAGCTTCCTTATATTGACTTGGGATTACTAAGTCTGCCTTGTGATCCCCTGCACAACTATGCAAAGTAGAGGAGTGCCCTACGCACTTTATAACCCCGATAGCAAGCCTTCCTAAATATTAGCCGCCTTTTAGAAGACACGGCTTTATATATAGCTAAGTATATCCTACCTTAGTAGGTTAGTACGTATATAAAGAAACATAAAGGAAGGCGAAAAATACTACTAAAAGATTTATTCTCTTTATCTATAATATCTTCTATCCTTATACTAACTATAAACCAAGCTATAGTACTACTAAGAGCAAGATATACAAAGATATAAGGTTACTATCTAAAGTATTTCTGTCTTAAATCTCCTGCTTACTACTAGCTCTTAGGTAATCTCTCTAGCGCTAATTTAGTCTATTATCTAGTATAATCCCATAAGAGAGCTAGTATAGTATAATACTATCCTATACCTAATACTACTATTACTAAGGTAGCTAAGACGTTCTTCGACTTTCTAAACCTCTCTTCTAAGTTGTAGATAAAAATTTAGTAGATAGCTATACTACTGCGTCTTATTATAATAAGACCTACGTTCGTTTATAGACGGCAGCCTAATTAGAGGGTTTATATTAAAACAACTCCTATCTAAACCCTATATATATAGTAAATCTCAGGCTAAGAGTTTAATATAATACTCCTGAATCTAGTTTAGTAAACGGCCAGGCGCGTATACTTATATTAATTAATCTCGCAACTAAGTCCTCTGGGAATTTCCCTAGAGCTTCGCCCCTACTATTAGTAGAGTTATTACTTTTTTCACTTAGTAGCTTTATACGGTACAATTACTCGCGGTTGGGCTTCCCTATTATAGAGATCTCTCTTATATCTCCTATCTCCTAGGACCCTTCATCTAACTACAAAACCTAGTGTTTATTAATAACGAAACTATACGAAGGCTAATATACAATAGTATAATACGTCTGAGTCTAAAGAATCTTAGCCCTGTTAACTTAGCTAGTAATATTTATACCTGTACAGTAAGGTCTATATAGTAGATAAATTCCTTCTCTAACGAGAACCCTTATTTAGTTAATATTCCGATCTCAGTGGCAGTATATATAATAACAAGCTAGGTTAGTATAGGATAATAGAATATGCCATTTAATATAGACTGTTTTAAATAAGAGATGACCTTGTTTAAGAGAGCTTATGTGCAAGTATGAACTCTATGGCATATGGTATTGGTGAGGTAGCCAGAATAATAATTAAGGTATCTATAGCAGCTCTAATAGTGATTTTCGCTGCTTTTGAAATGCCAGTTTCAGGTGGCCAACTATCAGGATATATGCTCTCAAAAAGATAGTTGTCAGTTATATTAGGTATTATGTATAGAAATATTAAAAGCGATATCCTGTTGAATTTTAATATATATCTATTGTACTATAAGATAATAAGTTCAATTATATACTACTAAGCTTGGGTTTTCAAGGATTTAGCATTTCGTTAAACCTTAATTGTACCTCGTAAGGTTAAGTATAGGCACTAATTCTATAGATTAATATTCCTCCGAAAGAACTACCTAGATATAAGGGGAATAGAAACTAGGTATAGGCCTAGAGTAAAAAATTATAATCCGCCCTCTTTGCTTTTTTAGGGGGAGGAAGAGAGAGGGGAGAAGGGAGGCTGGATTATCTAAGCTAGATTACCTAGATCACCTAAAGTAGGTCTTCTAAACTAGGTTATCTAAATTAGATTATCTTAAGTAAGTTATTTAAAGTGAGTTATAGAAGCTAGGTTATCTAAACTATCTAAAAATAAACTAAATTCCTCGAAAAGTATTTATTATATAAGGCTCTTTAATTATTACTAGGTACAAACTATTTCTTATTATAAGAACTAAATTCTATTATATCTAAATAGATAGATACTTAGAGAATACTTACTTTAAAATCTCCTTGAATAGATAAGAGCTACTAAGTAACTAAAATTTAATAGATCTCTCCTAAATTTAGAAATAATAGTAATCTATCCGAACTGCTATTATACAGCCTAGTATGCTATAAGCCTGGTCATACAAGGATACTAACGAGGCTTTGGCTTTAAATTATGTATTTATTAAGGCTGTAGTTATAACTGTTCCCGCCCGAGAGTATATATTCGCTTAAGTATAACTTTCTTGACTAATTTACTATTTATCTCGATAACTATTATTTCGTAAGACCCTAATTATAACTAAAAAGTATTTATTCTATATAATCTTAACTATAACCTTTACCTTTGATTTTCTTTAATTCTATTATACTGATACTATTTATTTCTAGTCGTCTTACTATAGAAGAGAAAGAGGTTTATAAAGGACTTCTTAGGGTTATACAAACTTATAAGTCGAAGGGTATACAGGCTCTACGCGTTTTAGTCGTAATGGACCTAGGGAAAGACTATAATAACTTAGTAGTAATAGTTATACTAAGAGAGCTTAATTGTCTTAGCTTAGTATACTTTAAGGGATTTATTATAAATATAAAACCACTACACAAACGCACTATCCTTGTACGTATAGCCTTAGACCTCCTCGGCCTTCGGGATATTCTAGTCAGCATTAGTACTAGGGGTCCCCTAGAATATCAGGAAGTATTTAACTATGAATTCGAGGCCTCCTTTATACTAGATAAGGGAACCTTTATACTAAACAAAGATAACTTTTTTGAGAATAGGTTTAAGCTTATATATTAAGTATTTACTAGAGCTATTAATGAAAAACAAAAAGTCAACCTCCTCCTTATATTGCTATTAACTAATATTATATAGTTCGCGAAACTTTACCCCAAGATCTTCTAGAAGAGAATCGGAAAAGTTTATATATAAGACGGCTATAATATATCTACTAAGGGTATTCTAACCCTATAAGATAACGCAGCTAATAATTTTAATAATATACTAGTAGTAGAGAAGTTTTACGAACTCTTAGAGAATATCCCCTCAGTTGTATATACAAGAGTTGCTATATTCGCGGCAGTAATCCTAGCTAAAATCTTTAGCGACCTAGAAGCTTTATAATATCCTATTAGTACTTATCTCTGATGTTATTATATTAAATAAGACATAGCCTTTTATAATATAGCAAGCGGCCCTAAGCCCTTTAAGGATGTGACATAGGAGCGTTTATTACGTAAAAAGTCTAACTTCTACGAATAATATCCCCTAGGACTACTGCGTTCTAAGAACAGAATACCTCTCCCTCTAGATAGAATACTATTTCTTAAGGGGGATGAAATCAAGCCCTACTTAATTATAGCTATTATGTATAATATACTTGCTAGTCTTTATATTAGTAGTGAGGATATTGTTACTGCGCTTCGTATTCTTAATATCGAGAGTATAGCAAACTAGACATTTATCTATAGGCTTGTAGGAACACTAAAGCGCCGAGATGATCTCCCTGATATTCCGAATATTAATCTACTACGAATAGTACTTATAATTTCGACGCTTTTGAAGGGTGTACTTTATAATAGTATAGAGGACGCTCTTAGAAGGGGAGTTATTACGCAGTAGAGCAGGGGAGTTACTCTTAGGTTTTTCTCCTTAATAATAATAGTATTAGTGGCGTTTGAGTTAAGGAACGCAAAACTCCTTTGGTAGTAGAGTACTACTAACCTGTTTTAAGTCATTTTTCATTTTGAAAGCTGTATATTAAGAACATGTAAAAAGATCACTTTCGATGCCTCTAACAGATCAAGTAGCTCAGATAAGAATATGTTATTATTCCCCTTTAGCACAAGGTCTTACGTATGTGCTTTGATAACTCTTCTCGACCCTTGCTCCTCCACTTGCCGCGCTCCACATTGCTCGATCGGATTGGGATCATTCGATCTGTAAACAAGAACTAAGAATGATAAGAACAACAAGACTTACCGCACTTCTTCTAAACAGGTTAAGACTTGGTCCGGTGAAGACGTGCACATAATGCGGAGCCGTTTTTGCACCCCTGGCCCATTCCAGGATATCTATTTTTGGGGTTCCCAATTCTGCCTCCCTCTACTTATGAACTGAGTACAAATTTAGAAACGTAGAGGTCGAGAATATGATGCAGAAATTGTGAGCATTCAATAGGGCAGAGTTCATTTTGTTCGCCATCTATCTTGTGTCTCTAAAGGATGTTGCTCGGTAGTTCAACCGCGCCACCAATCAGCACTTTGCAATGAGAAGTGCAGAGTCCGCTGTCAACCAAACTACCGACTCCAAGGCTAACTTATGATGCCGTAATATGCTCGCCTACGCTTTCTGCATTCCATTTTTATATAACAATTCGACCAGGTGTCCTTGACAACTGGTGTTAGTTCTTACGAAAGCTACTGATATCTGACCTTCTACGAGGAGCTAAAACGTTCTTCTGCCGCTCTGATTCTGCGATATAACCAGTCAGCAAAACGTCTCCTTCGCCGGCATTATCCCTTCCCTGCTTCTCGACCGTCCTCCTGTTCCTTCATGCGCCGCTAGCCCTCGTATCAAGACCCGCCCAGAACGACCCTTCGTCGTCTTCGCCGCAGCCTTAACGGAAAGCGATTTACAGTTACGGAGGTAGTGTGGCAACCAACGCTGGCAGGAATTCAGCTGCGGCAGGACCCGCTATGTGGCCTGTTAGTGCGCCACTTGTCTAGAAATAAGTATAAAGCAGGGCATTCCTAATTCAAAATCTCCTTCATCTCCATCTCCAATATCTTGGCCCTACCAAAAGTCGACATGATTTCATCCAGAACAACATCTGCAAACCTGCCTCATAATCGAGCACATCTCAACCTTACGTCTTCTATCGGCCTACAACCCTCGAGCAGTCCTCACGACAATTACCTAGCCAAGGAGCCCAGCACATCACACTGCAATGCTAGATATAACACCGCTGCTGTTAAGCAAACAACGACTTTCACTGGATTTCCGAAGCTCCCACTGGAATTGCGCCGGAAGATATGGAAATTGGTTCCAGGGCGACGTCTTATCAGAATCGCTCCCGATCTTGACTGGGACACTGCGACTTGGGAAGTCCGTGTGGAAGCAGAGCCAGTCCAGACCTTGTCTATCTGCCAAGAATCTCGCAACGAGGCCTTAAGGGAATATACGCAGATAAAGATCGACGTTCCCGTAGGGCCTTGCATTTACGTAAACTGGTCTCGCGACACAGTTTTCTTCGATTTTCTTGCCGACGAAGCCAAGTGCCCTGACACGATGCTCCGCTTCTTTGCAAAGAATCTTTCAATGACTCAATCACTAGTTCTTAGGACGGCATGGGTGGAAAGTCTGAAATTACTTAAGCTCATGGACGATTTTAGCAAGCTGCAAAACCTAATGCTCCTAGACTCTAGGATATCAATTCCAAGATACGGTGAGGGTAGGGGCCTCGTCCTGGAAGATCTTCGTCCAGGAAGGACAGGGTTAGATTGCTGGTGCCAGGGTCGCCTCCGCCATTTATCCCACGTTGAAATATCGGCACTGCGGTGGATGACTTGTCAAGGTATCAACGTAAAGCGATGGAACTTCTCTGTAAGGCTCAGTCAAAGAGAGGTCAACATATTGGGGTTAGGGTGGGTGAGTGTATGTCGTTCGCGTGAAGTTTCTTAGAAGGTAATATACTTACCTCACAAGTGTATATAATTCATAAAAGTCATTGAAAATGGATTGGAAGGCACTACTGAAATCTGAATCTACAATAGCAGGACTTGTTCCTTTTTTGTGGTCGTGATCTTGCCACTTCAGGCTGAGACTTAATGTGGCCGACAGGTATCTCGCAGCGTGTATGGAAGAGGGGAGATCAGGAACAGTCATTCAAGTCGCTAGCAATTCCAGCGTATCAGAGACGACTTTGAGTCGACTACAAGAGCTTATGGGTATATTGAGCAGAATTGCAGGTCGAGCCAGGCTGTCTCCTTTGAACTTAAAGTCTCTTTTTGAACTAATATCGTCTCTTTTCCGGTTTGAAATCTCGTAACATCAGTCGCTCTCATACTCGATGCCCTGTTCAATCTTCTTATATCACCTTTTGAAGCTTGAGCGTAACTACAATATCAGCATTAGTAAATGATAATCTTTCAAGGCTAAAAAACTTACCATTGATCACAACGCTGGGAAGCACTTGACCAATTGAACCATTCATACAAACACTCGTCATGGTAATCTTGATAACAATTATTACATCTGACGGTATATTTGTAGTCTCTAATGGGTTTTATACAAATCGAACAATCTTCGCGTCCTGTGACAGACCTATATCTTCTTGGGTCTTCATGTCCATCTAGTGCTTTTGCAAAGCGATTATATGGTTGCCGTGGCGACCAACGGTATATACCAGCGCTCTGGCCGGGTGATATGGGAGGGCGTGACGATGTCGTATTTGTGCTTTGATTATTTGAAGTTACAGTGATAGATGTTTCAGGTAGATTGGCCTGCTGACCCAGGAGACGAAAAGTTCGACCTGCTGAGGCGGGTGCTTGAGCTAGGGTGTCAGGCTCCTGTCGGACGTCTCGCCGAAGATGCCTAGGTATAATCGAATGCTCGAGTAATTGCGCACCGGGGTCTGCGTTGGCAATACCACTTGATGCCGATTCTTGCGCCTCAACTGTAAGCAGCAGGGTGGGTCGCCGCCGCTGCCACTTAGGTGCAACGGGTTGAGGCGCAAGCCTAGAGTGTTGCTCGGCGGATTGCGCCATGGAATCTCTCGCCCACAAGTTGTGCAGGGAAAGTCTGTTGGCTTTTGCAATTGTCAGCCTTCATGTTTATGCTGTCAGACTGAAAGAATGCAAATGGGGATACGAACAGGGTAGCTGTGAACTCTTCGTTTACAATTTGGAGATATTCTGACGCTTTTGTTGCAGCTTTGATAATCCGAGACGTCTCTTCGCTTAAATCTGCGTAACCGCTTCTGTCTTATTACAAAGCGTGTTATTCCGGAGAATGAGATGGTGGATGAGATAGATAAAGAAGAATGAAGGGCTGTCTAGCTCCCTTTATACCGGAGTATCGGAACGAGACATCTGAGTCATAACCACGTGACTCATGTCAAGTAGGGCATGAGTCACTAGGTTCACTACACTGTATATATAGCCCTTGGGTCACTACTCCCTAAATGTTAAGCTGCTTTCACATCATACAAATCATGACCTCATAACACGTGGGCCCCTCGAAAACTGTCAAGTCTGCCTTGCTATTTTCAGAACCCTTATTCAATAGCTCTTCTCCCCTTTCTCATCCACAATTACGAACTCAACATATCTGCCTAGGCTTGGTAGGTAGCCGCTGCCGAAAGAGCAAGCATGTTCCTCGAACATATGCGTTATTGAAACGCCGAGATTGACGCCAGAGCCACTTTTTATACGTTATTATAGGTGAGAAAAACTTCAACCTCATACTTGAAAAGGGAAACGTCCACGTAGATTGTTCAGCTTCGCCTTTAACTGCGAATATATGCTGGTGCGGCTTAATTTGGGAGGGGGTTATCAATAGAGGCGCCTTTCATGCTTGTCCTACGTATCATATTCAGTCAATAGGTACATGGGACCCTTGTGGCGCTGAGCTATGCTAGAAGCTCGAGATGACGCCACAGTGAAGTCCACGTCATCAGATGCTGTTGGGATAAGGGGGTTCGTGGTTAAAGAAGCCGCCCAACTTCACCTATCCACATACTAGGATCTTGCCCTTATTATGCAACTCAGCCAACCAAAGCTCATCAGTTCCTGCAGTCATATCGTTGGTAGGGAACCACAGGCTACAACCTGATGAAGGCGCAATATCGAATTCTTAAAACAGTGGGTGAGTCCACTCGTGCAAGACACCATGCCACGCTAACACTCAAGAGGGAAGGGGGCTTTTTGCCTGATTTTCAACCACGTAAGCTGGTTCTGGTTTGCAGGTTTAATTTTGGATGATTGAACGACAAAAGCAAGGTTTTAGCCTCATGCAAAGAGTACTGTGGTTGAGCAAAATGCGAGTATAAGCGCTTCCCGATTGCGCTAGGTATTGCACGTACTCTCAGTAAGGGATAAAACAAGAACGAAAACTAACGACATAAAGCGAAGGTCATTGTGCTCGAACGCACTGCAGAATGTATGCGAAAAAGAGGTGTATGATTGCTTAGGTATGTAAGTGCTACCCCAGCTGCGAAGGCCATTTATGCCCAGCTGGCACGTGATTAGACTAGCTAAGCAATTGTAAACACTCCAACCTGAAAAACAAGGCCACAACAAATTTTCCCCACTACAGTCCCCCTATTTTAAGCGAGTTCGTAGTGTTTTCCAAAATCTCCAAAAAATAGTATCGCATTCTTCAATCAACTCTATCCCTTCCAATATAGTATAAGCTGTACATCCTAGCTTCGGGTTTAAAGCGGCGTCATCGTAGGCTGTATTGCTAGGCGCTGGACCATCAGGTGACATGTAAAGGTTTTCTCTGGCCGCGTAGGTCCCAATCGAGGCGTAAGGACAGGCATGGAAGAGTGGAAGGAGAATTAATCCGACTTGGAGGATACCCACTGCTATTCGACCGGAGGATAGAATTCTTGAAGCTATATTTATATAGGTAGGTAGCTGAGAAGGGGGCAGCGATAGGAGTTAGGCTTAATCCCTCACACAAGACAGACTTCATCTTTGCACAGTGGTCTGGCCATAACATAAATAGCAGCTGGTCCTACTTCATTTGTTGTAGTTCTCATTGCAAGTTTGTTCCGCAACACTATACTAACGTCACCTCCATAAGGACTAATAGCAAAGAATTCTTATAACTGCTGTCCAAGTGTTCGACTTGGGGCTTTTAAGCTCCTTTATCCTATGGTATAAGGTGTCCTTAGTGAGTCTTCCTAATGGAAAAGTTCCAATCAATTCCTATCTACTTTTAATGTCCTAGTTGATATTGAGCTCAATTGACTTCTGTCACAGATTGTATAAACTCACTCCAAACGGAAAATGCAGCGCTTCATAGTATATAAGATATATTCCTTTGGATTACAAGAACTATAGGGTTAAAATTATACCTAGAAAGGACACATAGGCTTGAAATGGATAGCACTCATGCAGGAGGTGATCGCCCGCTTGCCGTAAAACGACATGTAGATTTAGTATCTAATTATTTTCCTGCAGATTACATTACGAATCTTAGTCAGGAGAAGAAAGAGCTTAATAGTAAGTTTTGTTTTATATAATAAAGTTATTCAGCCTACTAATTTAGATAGAAAAATAGAGAGATATAGAAAGGATTACAGTTCAGCTGGAGGCTACTAATAAAGCGCTAAGGATAAATGTTTAGAGACAGCGCTAATGGTTAAGGAAGCGAAAATTAATAAAGTTTGATATAACTTTCAACACTTAAATGATTTAAGCCACTTTCTGACTCTTCTAATAAGTGATCACGTGATGGCCCGACTTTGCAAGTTGTAGAACTATAAGAATTGAGTCAAGTTTATAGAAGTACTTCTTTATACTCTCTTTACTAGCGCATACATAATGTACACTAGGTCTATAATTTGATAGCGAGAAGTTAGACGGCTTAAACCCCCTTTCGAGTATTCCCCATCTACAAAATCTAGGCGATTTACTATAAGTGGCCAGTTTAGTTAAGAGAAAAGCAAGATTCCATAGTAGGTATTAAGGCGCAGGGGAAAAAGCTAATACAGATAAGACTAACTCGGGAAATAAGATCAGAGCAGGCACTAAGCACGAGATAGAGCTAGATAGGGTTCCAAGGAAATAAAATACGAGATTATAACTTCTCCTACACGCCAACATACTCATAGTCACAGAAATTTCTCTTCGCCATTTTACTAGCTATACACAAAATTTGTTATCACTATTCCTATTACCTTCATTCAATACTATCCTCATCACTATCAATCTCCTCATCTTCATAATCTCTATCTCTCTTATCATCGGCATCATTATTATCATTATCCTCATCCTTATAATCCTACTTCCTACTATTATCCTCATTGTTATCATCCTCCTCCTCTACCTCCTTATCTTCATCCTCATCCTCCTTATTATCCTCCTCCTCATCCTCCTCCTTATCCTTGCTCTTATCCTTATCCTTATTACCCTTAGCCTTATCTTTATCCTTAACCTTATCCTCGCTGTCCTCATTATCATACTTGTTCTCCTCTTCCTTATAGTTGTAATCATTATTATACTTATTCTTAAAATCTTTATTTTCTTTATTAATATCCTCTAGTCCTCTGAGTCTCTACTGTATTACTATATTACAAAGTAAACATTGTCTTCCTTGCTTATAAGGTTACGTTTAAATCTATCTATTCTCTGTGTATTTTTCAAGATCCTCTAATATTCCCTTATTAGTTAAGATTGATTTATATAGGCAAGGCACCGTAACGTTCAAGCCTATAGTATTTATTATCTGTATAGTTAGCTATCGACTGTCTATGTTTAAGTATAGTATCTACCTCGTGGACAATCATCTCGAGTACCTTAGTTAATTATTAAGTATTGTCTAGAGTTCGAATCTAGGTAACTCTAAATTAGTAGTAAGGAAAGCAATAGATAATTAAATAATAGGTTATATTGATTTTAATCTCTTATAGTATATAGGTTATATTATTAAGCGAAAATATTAAGGTATTAGATAATAATAATAGTAATTAATTGACCTAAGGTTGGGTATACTTAAATATACTTGCCAAGTGAATTAGAGATTATACTCCTCTCCTTAAAATAAGATTCTTAGGATATCTCCAGATGAAGATTGCCTGGCTAGAGAATAGACTACTCCTACTAGTGACCTCCGAAAGGCCTACTATAGGGATATATCTTAATAGAAGCTATCTATTATAGAAGGAAAATACTAAATAGGCTTCTACTATAAAGATCTATAAGTCGAATTTTTCAGGTTATCCTTAAGCTTTTTAGATTACTCTTAAGTCTTTTAGATTATTCTTATGTTATTAGCGTTATCCCAAAGTCCCTAGCGTTATTTACTAGTCCTGACTTAGTAGGTAATATCATACTAGGGACTACCCAAGAATACATAGATAATTCCTGTCATATGATTTTATTGATAATATAAGTCGAAATTTGAGTATGTCTACTGATTAATAGAATTAATAGAAGGTTATAGTATTCGATGTATATCTGAGTTATTCTATAATTTAAAACCTGTAAATCACGTGCTTTGATGTAGTATAGCGTCACGCGCATTAAAAATTATTCGTCAGTATCAGGAAATACTTATATAATTAGTGAAGCTAGATGGAAAATCTCTTCCTGATAGCTTATTATCAATATATTAATACAGATATTAATGAATATACTGAACTACTGCTGCTAATACCTCTATTTCTAATAGTCAGGGAGAATATATATCTTATCTATTAAATTATAAATATAGGGCTATAATAGCTAATATCAAAGTGAAATAAATCCCCTAATATTTTAGAAGTCTAGGCTTTCTTATTTGGTATATTGAGACTTTCAATAGTATCCCAGTGAGTATGTTCTATAAATGGAATTATAATGGTTGGCGAGATATAATTGAGGAATCTATTCTAGACTAGATATCAGGTATATATATATTATTAGAAATAGGCCAAAAGATCTCTAACTTTATCAATATTTTTTAGCGTGCCCTATAAAGTGACTTCAAGAAAGTTAGATACCTCTACTAACTACTACTTAGGATACTTTAGAACGAACTTCCTATCTAATTTAGGGGGAATACTATTTTATATTATTTTAATAGTAATTACCCCGATTGAATAGACTGTGGCTGATTCTGTGGGTTAGTATTCATTAAAGTGTACTTAAGTACTGTTTATTAACTAATATTCTCCTATAAGCTGAGTTAACTCACCTATCTTTATATATCTATCTGATATAAACAAAACCTTAGAGCTGTTAAGTTTTGTATATACAAGACTAAATCTAGATAGATACTATATACCTTCGAAGACCTTTTTATATATTAGTAGGATAAATAACTAAGTAGGACTAAGAACTCCCCTACTAATAGGTAGCAGATATATAGAGCTCCTTTAATAGGCATAGGATAGTAATAATTTACTTTAAGGTAGCTGCTGTATAGTCCGAAATAACAAAGAATTCGCCTCTAAATCAATATACCTCTATAATTAAGAGTAAGTTCTTATACTAGTACTTTATAAGCTCTTTGATATAGTTAGACAAGAGCTTCTTAATAGTAACTATCTCTACTGGGACTTTTTGCGTATAAGCTACTGTGACTTTATTACTATACTTAAGAGTACGAAGGGCTATGTACGTCTTTTATAGACTCTCTGTTTAAATAGCAAGAGCCTACTTACGTTACGTTTTCTTTATTGTTATAACTAGCAGAGGCCTAGCTAGTATCATATCGGGCGGATTAATCTTTAAAAGTAATTAAGACAGGGTTTAAGTAGTTATCTTCTCTTCTATCTTTGTCTTAGCTAGAGGATTGTTTATATCTAGGATAGAAATTTTCTATAACTCAGAACCTCTAGGAAATCAAGTCTAATAGTAAGTACTAATATTCTTCTTAGGAATCGGGAGACCTGTAATCTAGTCCGGGGCAGGAAAGCGAGTTTTGTAGTAAGAACTTAGATCTATAATAAATTACTATCATAGAATAAAGGTTCTATAGGAAACTAGTTAATATGTATTCATAGTGATAGAAAGGTAATATCAGCGCAAGTTCACCTTAGGGTAGTAACTATTAATATCCAATATCCTACCCCTCAAGATGGGAGGGGTTCTGATCACCCTAAGACCCTCTAAACTAGTTGATTAGCAATAAAATAAAATCTGATTATATAACCACTGGTCTAGCAAGGAGTATTATCACACTTGCTTTTAAGGCTGAACTGCTTTCTAATGTCCTAAACAATCTAATAGTTAATATAGAGGGTGTCAGGTCTAAGGTTCTTACTGCTAGAGAGCAAAGAGTTTATAGGGATAAGCTTGCTAAGTATAAAAGGTTAGCTAAAGTCTAGATAATATATTTAGACTTCCTATATCTAAGCCGCTAGATTAATAGAAGGGTTATAGTATAGTTAAAGAGGGATTTCGATAGTAAAGGATATATTAAAGAAAGACTAGAGTATTGAATTCCTGCTATTATTAACGACTCGAAACTTTAAGTAGGCTTAGAGAAGCTAGTGATTAGTGCCGAGAATTTTAAAGTGATCTCTAGAGATAATCTACTATAGTTATACCTTAGAGGTAGAGTCAAGCTAGAATACCTTTACAGGTAATATAGGGCTCTTGCTACTAAAGAACATCTTGATCTATATCTAAGGTAGTAGGTAGTTGATCTCTATAGTACTAGTTAGTATATTTAATCAAGTCCTTATCTATATTAATATAGTATAAGATCTTGAAAAAGATACTAAAGAAACTCTATAAGAAGATTATTCTTATTCTATAAAATATACTTCTAGTGAAATCTTTTATTATATATAGCTTTACTACTACAATAATAATACGTTAGGAGTTTAATACTAGCGAGGAAGACTTAGCAACTCTTAAAACCAATTTCTTAAGTAGCTATTAAAATAGAGGATACTTATTAATGCCTTAGACTCTGTTCTTTATATTTAAGGCCTCTGGAGAACTTTTTATCTAGGATCACTAGATATATTATTAAATTTGAAGTATAATAAGGTAAGTATATATAGCTATTTCCCTCTTAATAGCTAGCTTTAATGTAATATAGGAAATAGCTCAATATATCGAGTTTATAAAGAGTGTCTTAATAGGTATAATTAGAGATGACATAGTAACTATAATAGATACTAATCCTCTTACTATTGAATCAATACAGTCAAGAGCACTAGCTCTTTCGAAGTCCGACTTTATATACATTAAAAAGTATATACATTCTAGAGAGCTCTTCCCTGCCGTGACGGACCAGGTCCAGAGGGACAGTCTTATATAGCGTCTCCTTACTACCGAGGAGCTTATACTAAATCTCTATACACTTATTAAAGAAATTCGATATCTAAAGTAGCTAGCTACTATCTTAAGTAGTCTTCTCCTAAAATCCTAAAAGACAACTCTTTACTAGCGATATTACTTCTATTTTATAGGAGTAGAATCAAGCGGTAGTACTATCGAACTATAATAGAGCGTATTGTCTTATATGACTATTCTAAATAACTATTTAGATTCTTTTGATATTATATATTAATAATTATAGCTTTGTGTGTATTGAGTTTGTAAATACCCTAATGTATATAGTCGGCTATAAATTACAAGTCTTGCTTACTGATTGGGCTTCTTGAACCCAAAGATTAAGGATGAATTAAGAAAGAATCCTGACTAAGCTATAATAGAAAAAGTAGTTCTAGAGGTACTTAATATCCTTTAGCCTAACGAAAAATTTACCTTTGATACTAATTAAGATAGACGACTTATTACTACTTTTCACGACTATTTAGGCAAGGTTTTAAAGGCTCCTATATAGTTATCTTCTCTCTTAATTACTATAGCTAGATTAGAGGAGCCTTTAGCTAGAAGATATAGATATAGCTCCGCTGATACTAAAGATCTTAAATACCTTTTTCTTAATAAGATATATACTCCTCTCCAGGATTTTTAGAAGGGCGGGGATAAGATTAGCTCCTTTTATATCAAGAGATACTGATATAGAGTATTTTTTAGTGTAGTGAACCTCCTTGAAGATTGGTAAGATTAATCTCAATTGCTCTTAGTTAATATATCTCTAGAATAACAAACTACTAGTATAGCTTCTTATACTAGAGAGGCAGCTGGCTCTACTCCTATAGTCAGAGGACAAGATTCGAATCCTAATAAGGGCTCTTAAGGCCAGGCTATAAGGCAAGTTATACTATATACTAGATAAGTAGTAAGATTCAAGGAGTATAATACTACAACTCTAGAAGTACTATACAAAAAAGAGGCTATAAACAAGTAAGCCCAAGTATATACTAATCAAGGAAAAAAATTATCTGTAAATAGTAGTAGTCACTTTATTTAGCAGGACTATTTTGATATTCTTTAGAGGACAAAACAGTCGATAGTACAGGTATTTACTATCATCTAGCCTATTAATAGAAAGTATTACTATAACTAAGACTTGCCGGAAAACCTCTAACCTACAATAAAACAAGCATTTAACTTCAAGATAGATAGAAATAAGAAGGAGGAGGAGAAGGAATATTAACTCCTAGAAAGATGAGGGCGGGCCATATATAAAGGATGCTGTAGTAGGGAAAATTGTTATAGCCTTGTATTTTCAGGTTTAGAGTTCTTACAATTATAAGAACCCTCGCTTAGCTAGTCTGACATGTACCAGCTGGGCATATTTGGCCTTCACAGCTGGGTACTTAGACCCATATACAACTCTTCCCCACGTTTTCTACTGCAATTTGTAGTTTATTTGAGCATTATGACCTTCGTTTTACATCGTTAGTTTTCGTTCTTATTTTATCCCTTACTAAGAGCACGTGCAATACCCAGCGCAATCGGGAAGCGCTATACTTGTATATCGCCCTATAATAATACTTCTTAGCATAGGAATATAGACTTATTCCTTCCTGAGAAATAGGTAGTAGTAATAATTTTAAATACATTATAGTGAGAATTCAGCATTAATTGCAGTTTCTCTCCTGAGCATAAGATTTGTCCAGCTAGAATTTGGATCAGCTATTAGGCTGTCTGAGTCCCTTTTTGCCTGCGATCACTAGCAAAGTACAGTCTCGTTCTACAGAAAAGATCTATACTATCGATCTACCTATAGGAGATGCTAGTAACCTCGACTACCTTCTAAACTTTGATGGTTACTATCTGGTATATACTTTATATAAAACTATTAACTCTATGATAGTCAAATGCACTCCTGGTTAACTTATATATAAAGTAGATAATCTCCCTATATTAGTAAGTATTATCAAATAAATTTTACCCTCTCAAGTGACCAAGAGTATTATTATTATATTTATCAAGTTGTACTTCAGAATTCTTCTTCCTTTTTTGTTATGTATATAAGAATATGGGCACTAAACTAATCTTGATATTAAGAGTAGACTAGTAGTCTACCCAGAAGATATAATAAACTAATCTGTAATTCTATAATATCTAAAGAGAGTAAAGGCTATACTTTATACTTCTCTCTAGAAACACTTAGGGGAGGCTTCTAAAGCTATAAATAGCGTTCTCTTGTAAGCTATAGAGCTAGCTCTCCCTAGAACGTTCTATAGAATTCTTATAGTCTTACTTAGAGATCCGTAGGATAATTACGAATATATTCGCTATATAGATAAAGTTATACTAGTAAAGTATAAATTATTCTACTTTAAGCTTATTAATATTCAATAATATTCTATCTCTAATATTCTAGAATAATAGGTCCGGATTATTTTAATTATCTAGTATCTTAACCTTACTACTATTTATAACGTCTATTATAATAATAATAAGATATTCCTTATTATAGAAAATCTTAATATTTCTATCTTCTAGTTAGACTTCTAAAAGTATAAGCTAGAGAAATAGGAGATAGCTACTATAATTACAAAGGTTCTAGCTTATCTATTATACAAAAGCTATTTAACTAATAGTTATAGGTCCTTAAAGGGGTTACCTATATCTACTCTCTAAAGCTATTATATAGAGATCTCTTAAAAGAAGATATTAGGTTATCTCTGTATAGAGAGATAAAGCTTTGTTAGTTGTTCTTCAACTCTTACGCTTACTTTAACTAATTACTTTTGTTTAGTATTAGATCTTTAAAAGCTTAAGTACGACTATCTATACGAAAATCCAAGAGTATTGTAAGTTCTATTAGATTTCCCTATCCTAGCTAAGCTTATAGAAGAAATAATACTTTTATGTTATTACTATATATCTAATGATCAAGGATAGTCTGAAGATACTCTAGGCTTCTTATCTTATATATTATTAGGATCTCTAGAGAGTTTAATAAATATAAGAGGTAATTACTATATTAGAATACTAGAATAGCGGCTAATTACTCTAGTATTACTTCCTATGTTATACTATATCCCTAAGGAAATTAATTCTAAGGATTCGTTTTACTCTTAAAGCTTTATATTAAACTTTAGCATTAATAGATGATATTTTAGAAGTTATTTTATATAGAGGAGAAGCTGGAATTTCTGAAGGATTTTGCCCCTAGTATAAATTATAGAGAATCAAATATATTTTGTATTATATAGGGTTATACTAATTAGACGCTAGAATCTTAGATATAAACAGATTATCTTTAGACTTTCCGACCTCAGATCTTTCTTCCTCAGAAGTATTTCTGATTCAAACGACTTCAAAGTACTATATTATAATATTATATATATATTTATTTCTGATAGAGATTAATAAATGCAGAAAGCCTTAAATTCAAGCCTAGAGTAGTGAGGCTTGAGTACAGGATAGCTGACCTTACTGACAGAGTAGTCTAACCATTTGATTCTTAACTTCCAATAAAGAAATATATTACAAATCTACTATAATTGTACCTTTACTTGCAGACCAGCCTAGACCTATAACCTTAAACTCCTCTCTGTCTCCTATAGCCTTAGCACTACTTCTCGAAATCACGCGGTAATAGAGTCTTTGGAACTAGATATAAATTTTCCTATATAGTATATATTAGTTAAATACTTTAAGTTATACGAGCTTTACTAATAATTTCTGACCTAGTTAGCAGCTAATACTCTCGGTCTATTAATATATATGTATAGAATCGACTACGTTTGCAAATAATTAAAGTAACTTCAATCCCAGGAAACGTCCCTAATTCGTAGGCCTTCTTTAATAAAGTCTTCTGTCTCTTGCTTACTCTATCCCTATTACGTTTGTTCTTTGTAAGAGTTATTATAGGAGATACTAGGTCCCTCTACTATACAGATAAGTAGCTTTGTTGGCATTTATTAAGAATAGCCAGATGATTATTTTTCAGTTCCTTATATCTTTGATAGCCCTTGTCCTTGTAGTCCTATGCATTATATAATATGAGCTAGTCTTGGATTTCACTTGAAGATAAGCAGCTGAAATGGCTATAATGTTGATTAGATCTGTTGGAAAGCGGAATTACTATCCCCTAAGAATTTTATGAGTCATTTAGATCATCCTGCCATTTCTAGGTCGTGTTTTCACCTCTGGGGTAATTTGATTTGCGGGTCCTCCCCAGTCACTTGTGGATCGGATATGCCGCATATGGGTCGTCTTAATTAAGTAGCAGTCATCCTACGTAGTGATCTGTGGGCCATCCTGGCCTTTTGGTTATCTGATTTATAGGTCCTCACTTGCAGAGTGGATCCAGAGGTTATCTGATTTGTGGGCCAAGCTGTTTTGGTTCTCTTTTTAGATCACCTGTGGGGTGGTTTATCTAGTTTGTGGGTCGCTTACTGTTATTCTGTCACTTCTAGGGTTTTCATATGATGTTAGGGTCATCCCCTGCTTATGGGTCTCCATCGAGGGTGTGCCCGGAGCCAAGGGGTAATCCCATACCCCGCCATAATAAGTCTCACCAGGGAATAGCAAAGTTCTATTCTATACCTAAAGATATATTGTTTCTAGAATAGAGATATTCCTAGCTGTATCCTGCTATAGACGACACTATTCAATAGTAGAATAAGCCTACTGTATTTTAGCCGTAGAATAAGATATGGCCAGGCTTTGATCATTAAATTCATATATTATATTCTGTTTAGTTCCTAATTAGTTCAATTAATAGCTGTGATAGATAGAGGAAATACAGGTGACTAAAAGAATGTCCATATAGAGAGTATTTCTAACAATTTACAGGGCAGTATCATAAACAATCTTTACTCTGTACTTGAATACTATAAGAATAGACGATTCAAATTGTAAATTCATTTCGATAAGATCCTATCTACTACTCTAGAGTTTAGAATACCTAGGATATTTACTATAGATAGATATACTTAGAAAGAACGAAATAGAACTATGCTCCTCTTAATATTCTCTCTTACTTTTGGCTATACTAGTTAGGTCGGTATTATTTATAGTAGGATAACTACTAGAATAGTTAATAATATTTTCGTATAATATTATTATATTGAAATACTAGAGCTCTTCCTACTAATAAGGATACTCTAAATATACTTCCTTAAGCTAGCTTTCTAAGGTGAGGTTCTATTTACCCGGGTCATCCAAACCTTGACTCCTTCGGGAACAGATAGAGCTAGAATAAGAACTAAACTACCTTGGATTTCTATAGACACTATCCGAATTCTACTTACTCGAGCCACGAGAACCCGACTGCCTCCGGGAGAGGACAACCTTACGAAGGGAAGGCAAAGGATTAGGGTCTAAGGCTATATTAAAGCTATTCGAAACAGCGAAGTAGTTATAGTAGCGAGAGCTAAAGTACTGTTCATCTTATATAAGCAACTACCTAAGCCGCTAGTTTCACTTCATCCGCAGAGATCGTTTAAAAAGATATCTCCAGAACTTTAGGATATAGTAATAGAATATTTGCTATTACTCACTAGGAGATATATAGCTTAAGCGTTCAACTTCCTGCTTATAGAACGATACTAGAGACACAGTAATATTTGGAACTAGATACTTAAGAATAACGGAACCTGGACTCTAATTACTATGCGGCAGGGACTCAATTTCTTCCTAGTTAGTAATGATCTTTATACCCTCTACTAGGACCCAATATATCAAGTATATCTAGCCCTTTCGACCAGAGATAAAGGAGGAAATATTCAATATAATAAAATGAGCCTTCTAGCTTCCCTGAAGACGCACGATTGGAATAAGAAGAATAAGATTATATTCCGAGAGTTAAATATTATACTTAATATTAACGAAGTACTTCGTAATCTATTTTTCATTAGCTTGACTCTAGAAAAGCTCTTTTCCTACTAGTATACTAGGTTACGTTTAGCTTCTTTATATTGGAAAGATAGTTAGTATACCGTGCGAACAATCGGACCTGACGATATTATTGGCATAGGAGAGAGGACGTCTACTTTAGAAGACGTATCTCTTATTTATAGTATTACCTTAATATACCCAGAAGAGATAATATTAAAGCAGAGGTACTAATAATGCTTTTGATATCCGAACTGCCCATGCGCATATCCACTTTGTCCTATCGGCTACAAATTCAATAGAGATAATATTTTAGGGTAGGAAAGAGATAATTCTGTAATCGAGGAGTCTTAGCGGTTGAAGGTAGCTAGGGATTAATGAGGGGACTTGGTCAGGAGGATCCTGATAGGTTTAGGACGGGTTATAGTGCCCTATAAACCGCGGTGAACCGCGCAGGTGGCCCAAATGGGCCACCGGCCCGTGCCTAAACCCCGCGATTTGCCGAATGCTTCAAATTCATGCACCTCAGCGATTAAAAAAAAAAGTATCCAATTTCAATAAATATTGATGCAGGCGCCATCAAAAAACCCACGGTGCACCATGACGCGCCCTGTGAAAAGTTTGAGTGAGAAAGTTAATGCCCACTAGTTCCGTCGAGCGAAACACCAGGTTTTCTAAGAATCCCCTCTTGAACTAGGCATTTTATATTCTTGAACTGTTCTTAGCTTTATTTCTGCCGGGAAAACGATTGTTGACATGTAGAAATTAATAACGCTTCTCGCGAAAAGCAGTGTCCTGTATACTCAAGTTAACACTACTTATTTCCCTGAATACAGGGGCCAATCCAGGAGCGTCCTTTACCTATTTTGTGTACTCTTCCTTGGCATGGTCGGATTGAAGCAGCGCCTCGAAACTAGCACGTAAGGGCATACGTAGGACGCTTGTTTAGATGGCCCCCTCACTAGTTTGGATAACCCCCTCGCTTATTTAGATGATCCCCTCGCTTATTTGGATGATCCCCTCGCCTGTTTAGATGATCCCCTCGCTTGTTTGGATGATCCTCTCGCTTGTTTGGATGATCCTCTCGCTTGTTTGGATGATCCCCTCGCTTGTTTGGATGATCCTCTCGCTTGTTTGGATGATCCCCTCGCTTGTTTGGATAATCCCCAACCTTTTAGATTGTATCAAAGCATGCATCTTAGTTAATAGTAGACGGATAAGCCTATTATTGAATCACTACTAGTACGATCTTTTGTCCGATGATTATGTAATACCCAGTCAAAAGGAGGAAGATCTCCTCCATTGTGGCCGCATCTGTAACAATCCATCATATTTCCTCCAAGACCATTCTTTATTTAAACCGCCTTTCCTCTCAACATCTCAATACAGATCACGAGCAGTTTATAGGCTCAATCAACCCCATTCGAAATGACGAAACGTGGCCCGCATAACTCTTCTCCATCAACGCTTCTACCTTGTCTAATCGATATTATTATTTTCCAGCGCCTGCAAGATATAGCTGACGTTGATTTCAGAGACATAGGCATCGTCATCATCAGTGCCTTCGTCATCCTCACTGCCATCCTAATCACTTGAACGCTGATTGCAGCGAGGTTTCGATCGAGACTTGGGACGAGCCTTCATCTTAGCATTTCATAATTCCACACTCCCGTCGTCCGAAAACAGAAATGGATGCTAATCAGCGATGGTTAAGACTCGAAGAAGTCCTCGATAACGTCCCATACGAAGACGTCAACAATAACACCTTTTCGAGGGAATGGTGGTGCAGCTCGACACTGTTTGCACAGAGCGCCAGAAGAACGCCAGTTTATTCTTGGTCTTCTGCAGGCTGCTGGCGGCCTTTGTTTGTGCGGAATCAAACCTCATTCAGCCTTCCTCTTCCTTGCCTTCTCAAATCGTTGGTGTGATTGTGATTATTATCTCTGAAATGACCCCAGATACAGTGAAATTCGAAATCAGCTTCACTCCCAAAATACTTAATGATTTTATGTTAACCTACATATCCAAACGGCACTAGCACTTTTATGACAAGCTGCGTTTTAGACCCATATAGAGCAACCTTGAACTTGGTAATAGAGAAGGAAGATGTAGAGTTCCCTAAGCTCATCGGTTTGGTAGTTGGAACCATCAGAGAGCTTTTGGGTGCTACTGGAGGAACAGCATTTGAGATAGTGTCCTTAAACGGAAAGATTGAAGAAGTGAGGTGGCAGAAGCTAGTGGCCCAGCTTCAGGAGCCTATCAATCAACTTCGGTCTGTTCAGCAACTACCTTGTTAGGTCTTTAAAATTTAAGATGTTGAGTCAGACGTTTTCTTACGGAAGTAGAGGCTAGTATATAAGAACAGATATAATAACTTGATTTAAATAGTGAAAGCTTCTCGAGACGAAATATTATATCTTTCTATCTATAAGAACTATATCCTTAAATCCTTACCCCTACTTTCTATAATCCAAATAATTCGCTAAGAACGTAACTGGCTCAAATCTAGTATTAATATTATAGTAACTACTACCGACTGCCGAACAAACCCCTAAAGAGATATTACTATAAGAAGTATAATCCTAATACTCTATAACTAAGTATTTGCCCGGGCTGTAGCTATTACTCGTTTACACGAAATAAGCACCTCTAGGGTAGCTAGAATAGCCCGTACTATCGCTAATATTCTAAGAGCCAAGTATATCGCTATAGTATTCGTTTTCGAAAAAGAGAAGTAAGATTTTTTTGTTACTACTAAGGGCTCTAGTAGAAAGAAGGCTAAAGAGGAGTAAGAAATTCATCTATTTAAAGGTCTGTATATTTAGTAGTAACTTAGATTTTTATTAGTCTAACTCTTCTACTATTTAGGAAAGTAATAGATTCTTAGGGGCTAGAGACTTACTAACTGGAGAAAGAATAGGCGTATTAAGATATAATAATTTTTTGGTCTGTTTCTATCTATATTATAAGTGGTCTTAAGTAGCTTAAAAGGAAGAATCCTACGTTTTTGCATAAATGGTGTTCTGATATTTAATATCAAGTTGATAAGAGTATAAAGGAAACCTAGTTACTATACTGTATTATTTTATCCTGGATCATACTCCACAAAATCCATCGTGGATATCTTAGGTCATCCTTTACTAGATTATCGTAGATTATCTTCTTTACTAAATTATCCTGGATTATCTTAAATAGAATCTAAATCAAAAATAGATATAAGACTTTACTCGCGGGAATAAAAATAATTTAAAACTCTTCTCTTACTCTAAAGAAAGCAGTAAACTCCGCTAACTGCTGTCTTCGTACGCCTTATATTATTTTGTTGCGTATTATCTTCGTGTCTAACTAAAAGCTATCTCTATTATAGATTAATTTACGGAGTATCTTGAATCACGTCCTAATACTATTAAGCACTTTCTTATGGACCTTATTTCTATACGCCTTACTAAAGGTTAGCAATAGGTATTAATATTCGCCCTTCTTAGTACTCTAGCCCTCGAAAAGGTTGTTTAGGCTATTTGGTTTAGAGCTAGTATCTTGCTTAGTACTACTTTTACTAAACTTATAATGATTCCTATAGGTTTAGAAAAGGTCCCTATTATACCTCTATAATATATATTAAGAAGCTTTTAGAGCTACGGCAAACGGTATAAACACATCAATACGAATTAGACTTCGATATAGCTCTCATCTCAGGACTAGGTTTACAGGTTATAAGGGGACACAAACCTGACGGTTTAACTGTCTAAGATAATATTTATCTATTAGAGTACCTAGTCTTTAGTATTTGTATTACTAGTTAGACGATCTTGAATGATATTCTGGACAACCCCCACTCTTTGGATTATCTATTACCTCTTGCTTTTTAGATGATCCCCTAGATAGTCCCACGTACTTTGGATTATCTATATTGTTTTGGATCGTCTATATTAGTTTGAATTATCTATCTAGTTTTGCTTATCAGATAATCTCCTCCCTAGCTACCTAAGATATATACTCTCCTTAAGACCTCTCGTTTACTTTAACGAAAAATATAGAAGCTCCTCGTAAGTTCCCTTCTAAATTAAATCAACGTCAAACGTAATAATATACAAGCTAATTACTCTTTATAGCTATAGTAAGCGTTTTTGTACTACTTAACTAGAATTTACTAATAACGTATAGCTTTCGGCCCTAATCTATAGAAGGTTATAATAATCCTCGAGAAGCTTAAGATTCCTTATACCTATAGGCTTATAGGTAAGTAAGTCTCTAGTTTCTTAATAGCTATTATTAACGCCTTATAGATATAGTAGATCTAAAGAAAGAAGCCTTCGAAAGTATTAGCGTAAATAGTTGAGTTCCGGCCATTAAGGATCCTAATACCGGCATTATACTTTGGGAGTCTAGTACAATT
The DNA here is from genome assembly GCA_002803225.1 of Gamarada debralockiae. Lineage (NCBI taxonomy): Eukaryota > Fungi > Ascomycota > Leotiomycetes > Helotiales > Hyphodiscaceae > Gamarada > Gamarada debralockiae. The sequence continues at coordinate 3,638 of NXFV01001302.1, read as the reverse complement.
ATCAAGTACTTAATCGAAACTTATAATAAGGAGAACATCTTGACCTATACTACCTCAGACAAGTTTATAGTTAAGCAATAGCTGTATTTTCAAATGTCTGGGCAAGGGCCTTATTTCGGATAAGCTGGATAGTTTGTATACTTCCACCTAGAACCAATCGCGAGCATAATAGACAGATATAGAGACTAGATCAAGAGAGTCTTATTAGTCCTAAATAGGGCTCTATAAGACAAGCAGTACCTCGTGGGTAATAAGTAGTATCTATATCGTATATTAGGGACATAACAATAACTAACGATGTAATAGTACTATCGCAGATCTTTCATTTGTAACTTAGGACATATTAATACTATAGCTCTTCGGCGATAGAGCTAAGGGATTATAGGCAGAGATAAACTATCTAAACTACCACGCCTGGAATCAGCGGCTTATATAGCGTCCAACGGTTCAGAAGATTATACAAGATAGGGAAGCAGTAATAGCTGGAAAATAAAGATATTAAGAGCCTAATAACGAGAGAGGAGGAAGCTACAATATAATAAACCTAATAAATAAACCTATATGAATCGAACTTGATAAGTAGCGCTTAGTATTGGTGATTAGCGACCGGGCATCCCCAATTGAAGCAAATAAACCACATAGGATGGAGCCTGATAAATTTAGTGTTCGTAGGTTAGCTCCCAGATCCAGGAAGCAAGTCCCATTTGACCGATAGGCTTATCGGTGGCGTCTGAAATTAATTTTTAATCGAAGCGAGGTCACAGGACGTCTTATCCCACCTAATCGCGACCGCCAAGCCAATCTAAAATCGCGCGCCAAACGCGCGATAAGTATGCGTGATAAAGCGCCCCCTTCCTACGCGTGACTTATCAACAACAAACTTAACTCTTTACCCTCCTCCCCTCTTATTAAACTAAGAACTAACAACGATAATAGCGACAATATGACAGACTAGTACTTAGCAGCTGACGAGAGCGCGCGCGCCGCGCGGAGGGCTGGCCTGCAGGCTAAAAAGGACGAGCAGCCGCAGAATATAGCGCGGAGCTACGCAGCCAAGCAGCGAGAGTAGAGGGCAAGTATTAATTGACTCTAGCCCCTAGCCTTCTAGCTAGCTAGCTCTAGGACAACTGAGCTAACGTTGACTACCTGTAGAACTAGTGCCTCGCGCCGCGCACTGCCACAGACGGCTCCTTCTATACTTGGCCAGACGGCGAGCTCGTCACGCCTAACAAGCTTGTTGCGTGGCTCAAGGAGGACGTCCTACTCCGGTAGGTCAAGGCGCCCGCTAGTTATAATCGCAGCCGCAAGCCGCGCTCGGCAGCTATGTAGTAGAAGCAGGAGCAAGAGGACGCCGCGGCCCTAGCAAAGGCTAAGGCCCTGGCAAAGACCCTTGAGGTGCCGCTGTCAGAGGTCGCTAAGCTGCTTACGGACGACAGGGAGGGCTATATACCCCCTGTGGCCCTTGCGCCCACGCCTATAGGGGAGCTGGCAAGAGAGGCTGTGGAAGGCGCTCTTTTAACTAGGGGGACTGTCGACGCCTATATCGCGGCCGTAATCGAGCTGTGGCGGGTACAAGTCGCGCACGGGAACCGTAACACAGAGAACCCGCGCGGCGCTGCTGTCCGCGGCTTCCTAGAGCAGCGTGGCCGGCAGCGCGGCCGGCTTAACTGCGAGACTTTTAAGGACCGCGGCGAGGACGGGATCTAGGCTAGCTACTCACCGCAAGAGTAGCTCTATATACAAGATATCTTGCTAAGTGGGACAGCTCAAGCGCCACAAGTAAGGGACTCTTATGCCCTTGTATAAGCTATAGCTTATAAGTTATTAAACTATAGAATCTACGGACGTGTGTTAATCTTCTCTTTGGCTACTACTACCTTCTCTGCGGAGAGAATCGCTGTAAGATGGAGCTCGCGGACCTCTCCTTACTTGACTACCCTTCGTCCGAGGGCCCGACTACATATAGTTGCCTTGTGAGCCTCCTCTAAGACAAAAAGATAAATAAGATAGCAAGGAAGGAGTTTATAAGCTCACTACGCTACAAGGACCCCCTCTTTTGTACGCAAGGGGCCTTAGCGTAGCTCTTGTTCTAGCGCTAGTATATATCTAGTGAGCTTACGCCTTCTTTCCGGCACTAGCAAGACTAGTATAATATCAAGGTTCTTGTAAGGCAGGACCGTGAGAAGGAGCTCTCGTACCCAACACAGCTACAAAAGACTTAGCAGGTCTTTAGAGCTACTGGCCTTGTGACAAAAAAGAAGACGTATCTGCTACAGCGCGTAAGTGCGTAGGACGTAAAGACCTATAGCTCATCGCTAGCTTAAATCTTACAAGCTAGCCGCTAGAACTAGAGTATGCTTGTTAAGGCATACTTGACGCACTTGCCGCGCGAGTTCATGCGCATCGTCGCGGGCTTCTCTACTACCCCTGGCGGCTACTTCCTAGCGCGCGTAGTCTATAAGCCTCCCCTACTCCTCTAGAAGTAGCTTTGGCCTTGGATCGAGGAGTGGGAGCTTCGCTTTGAGGCACGCGCACGCCAGCAGCACTGGGCATAGGGCGGCCTTGACGATGACGACCTGGCCGCAGACGGCTTCATCAAGCTTCTAAAGCACCTACGGACAGTCCTGCTATAGGACCTCGCTATCCTATAGCCTCGCTACCTATCTCTACCCTTCTTTACCTACGCCCCCTTTTATGGGCTAGACTAGGACGCATTTGCGCACGCGGTCTAGTCTGACGCAACCGCGAGCGAGCCGCAGAGCCTACTCGTATAGCGCGCGCTGCTAGAGCTAAGCTCTGTCCTAGAGAGCTCTCGTGAGGCAGTCCTACACAATAACAACTGGCTTGCAAGTGGGCTAAAGCAGCAGCTGGAGGGCCTCCAAGGCAACATAGACGCCCTACTCTAGGGCCAGGTCCCTATAACCCTTACAGGCCCTATAACCCTTACGGGCTACTTTAGGGCGCCGCCACCGCCGCCGCCGCCAGGGACTGCGCCTATACATACGCCTATACTTGCGCCTAGAAGCTTAGCAAGTACGCTTGCCCCTACGCAACTGCCCTAGACAGCTCCATTGCCTGTAGCTTCTAGTACTACCCCTGGCGCTGCCCCTGGCGCTGCCCCTAGCGCTGCCCCTGAGCCTGGCCCGCCAGTTATTACGGGCCTAGCGAAGGCCTTTACAGTCAAGGACGTGTGGCGGGAGTAGCAAGAGGGCTTCGCAGGCCAGCCGGCAGTTAAGGAGCTCAAGGAGAAGTAGGGGAGCCGCTAGCGCCTAGGTAATATAGTTAGGGTCTAGTTCTGCCGGCAGAAGGTAATCTAGGACGAGCTCCTGGCCCGTATAGCACGCGGCAAGAGCGAGGAGGCGGCCGTCACTAAGCTTGAGCTACTACATACAGGCCGTGGCCTAAACTAGCTTGTTAATGACCTAAAGCAGTGCCGCTAGCACTAGCTTGTAGCGCGCGGGCAGCGCGCCGCACAGGGGCAGCACGCTATACGGGGGCAGCACGCCGTACAGGGACAGCGCAATAGAGGGCGCTAGGGCAAATAAGGGAGGAGAGGAGGGCTACCTAGGCAGGTAGTACTATTAGGGTCTACGTAGTCTAGCTAGTGAACCTTTGTCTTTAAAATTAAAAACGCATTA